>BJCM01084887.1:23807-34611 GCA_018326385.1 Flaveria bidentis
TAGTGAATCCTAGCCTACTGATAAGCAACACTTACATATCAACTTAATTATGTATTGCACTAACCTTGACTTGAATAATTGTTTCATATAGAAGTAAAGCATCCCAGGCACTAATTATAAAGTTTTAAAATTTGATTTGTTGTTTATAAAACTAGATTGTTAGTGTAGCCTTGCCCAACACCACATACCACACACTTGATTTTGATTTGCCTGCAACTTTCTGATTTGTTAAACATTAGATGTTGGTTTTAGTGATAATTTGGCTAGAAGTTAGACACGAAAACATCACGTGTGCTAAACACCACATACTTCTTATCTGTATAGAATTTGCAAGTATTCTTTGCTAACATTTACCTTTAAGCACATGTATGGAATTATGCATAAAAACATAATGTTGATCTTTGTTAGTTACAAGTATGTACAATAAAGGTAATTACTTTTGTTTTATATTCGTGAAATATGGTCTTTGCAAGCCACTGCAAAGTGTGTTTTGTGATTCACGTTTTAATGACAATTATGTTGGGTTAATCGAGTTCATTCACGGGTCAACGGGTCAAACGGTTCACAAGTTACGAACGAGGAGCATTTAAGAATACATATTTGATCACATGTTATTTTGTGCTTATCGAAGACTTGGTAAAAGTTTGACCAAGTAAATTCGAAGCAAACTTGGTTGTTAAACAAAGCAATATTACGTCGAGATCATGGTGCATTGGGATTTTTATCTGTTTTGTTTAGAGAATGTTACTCAACATGTTGATTTGGTTTGGTTTCATAGCAGGTTTAATTTTTTATTTGGTTTGGCTTCATAGTAATCTTAATTATTTTCATATGAGCAAATGCTTAATTTGTTCCACATGTGGTCTGGTTTTAGGAAAATTATGATTTCTTTTTTACCACTGTAAATAGTGTGCAGGATAGAGGTTCCTAAATGCATACGTATTTGTCTATGGTTGTTATTTGGGTATCTTATTGATGCATTGATTGTGCGAGTCTTTTTATCTGATTTTAGCCATGATCATAGGTTATCATAGTTCTTGATCATGCCATGTTATTTGATGAGAAAGGAAATGCAAGTTGTATAATTTCTAATTGAATCTTAATAACTAAAAAAATACTTAAAGAATATTTTTTCCGTTTTGCTTCAGCTTGAAGGTTTGGTAGACGAGTTGAAAAAGATATTGAAGTCAACCGTGCACTTTGTAACAGGTAACATATATTCAACAGGTTTAGTCTTTGCACCAAAAAAGTCATTTTATCATTTTAGATCTTTTTGAAATTGTTATTGTTATTCACTTTATACCTAATGGATGTTAAGATTTCTTGTTCTTAAGTCTTAACAGATGATTCATGCTCACTTCATGTTTTCTCCTTTTTTGTAGTGGTGTGGTTTTGCAATGGAGTTGGCCTTAACTTTGCTTTTTGGTTGTGTGAAACTATTATTATTTCTTCATTTATATCTGATAATTGTTCTCAACATACAAGGATTTATAGACAAGGAAATAAGCAATAGATGGGTTTTGGTTAATTATTCATAATGGGTTTTGGTTAAAAAGGTCGTTTTTCAATATTTGTTTTCCAAGGATTTTGAGAGAATTAACCGAGCACTTGAAAAAGGGGCAAATATTTTTGATTTGGCATCAATAGTTGAAGGGAATTTTCTGAAGAGAAAATGGATTAACCGAGCACTTGAAAGAACCTATAATAACAACAACCTATTTCACTTGACCTTTGCTTGACTAATGACTTGTTTAACCCATGAAAGTCAAATTACATGTCGTTTTTACTGTGAGGCCGATGTGAGCGACGAGTATCTAAATTATGTACTGTTGTCAGAAGTGTTCATTCACTAATTGAGTAGCCCAGCATATGTCTTATTTAACTATGTTCTGAATTAGGTAACAATTGTTTTTATGTTTATTGGTTGATCTGCTGCTATATCTCTTTGGAAGAAAATCCAGTCATTGTAAAAAAGCCGTTGCTAGCATACATGATGGGCCAGATTGGCTTTATGGCATATGAAACAATAGTTGTTCTACCTAATGAAAGTTAAAGCATGCATAGAGATTACTTTCTTTGGAAATTTTGGAATGTGGATATTAAGAGGTGAAATTAAATCTGCGATGTGAATTTGATATTAGCAACAAGTAACACTACTTGTAAAAAAAACCTAAAATTATAATGTAATATTTATTACTTAGCCAAATGTTATATTTGTTTTCATTTATCTTTTAGTTTTAAGTTTTATTATAATGAGTATTTTGATCATTTTGTACACATTTAATAGAAACTTTAACCACCCTTCAAATTGGGATTCAACGTGTTATGTTTGTGCATTTTTGTTGGACTAAACGTGTAGTTTGTCACACTAGATGTTTCAGCAAAACCATAATTAACTCTAAACTATATTATATTTACATACCAATTCAGGTGTGTTATGAATAGTATCCTATAAACCAAAACACTTGTTTTTAATTTAATTTTTTTTCGTAACAAATATTAACATACATGTTGTTGAAATGGACTGTTATTTAATACGTCCGCTGCAACGCGCGGGTAATGACCACTAGTATATATATATAAAACCTATTATGAATGCTCATGGTTTGTTTTTTCAGAAAATTTACGGGTGACATATTCCGGAAACGCTCATGGTGAAAGAGAGGCACCATTGTCTATTATGTTTTTTTATACCTTTTGTAATGTTTTTATATGTATTTTTATACTTAAAATGGTATCAATGTTTTAACAGCTTTACTGTAGAGAAATGGTTTATTGGATGTATGACCTTAAAGTGCGGGGCACCATTAGACAAAAGGTCAATTTCAATTATTATAACTTTGAAAGCTCAAGCTTATTAAAAAAAACAAATAATACAACAATAATAGTAAAAAACGAAGTACTAATAATTTATTCTACTAGTCTACTAAAGGTAGCATTTTATAAATTTTAATACTTATTTATGGTGTTTTTAAAATCTATTTACTTAATTTGTTCAGCTAAGTTAAACTGATTACTAAAATAATTTGTTGTTTTATTTGAACCGACCCATTTTACACCCGACCCAGTTTCCCTTCTAACAAATATTTTGCATTCATTACGGCATGTCATCCTCCTTAAACCCTACAAACAAATTACTATGGGATTTTATTGAGTATTGATGTTTGTTTCTTTAGATGTAGATAAACTTGGTGAAGAGAATGTAAAAATGAAGGTTTAGATATAAAGAACGCATACAATATATCATTGAAAAATACAATGTGGTTATTGGTAAGAGTTGGTTTTCTAGAATCTAACGGACTTCACTGAATTGAAGCAAAAGTGTTTACGTGTCAACCCAACCGGACATATTTTGACATAAGATATTATGTCCTGACCCGACCCCACTTGACCTATTTTGATGCATTACCCGGGCCACAATTCCCATTCATCTTGTCACCTACGAAACCAAACGACACCAACAAATTACCTGTTCCCGCTCATTTGATATCCAAAAGTTGTTGTAGTCGTTCCCTGCAACCAAAAAAGGTGGACATTCAAGTCTTTTGCAAGACATATTTGCCTATAAAAGGAATCCAAAGCTAGGATTTTTCATGGGATTATAGACTACAACAGTTATTATTATATATAAAATTATGATAAAAATAACTAAATAATATAATAAATATTATGTTATGCATATAGTCATATCTAAAATATATATAAAAATAATTATAAATGTAAATAAATTAATTTATAAGTAATATATGAGCGAAGCTCAAGCTTGAGATAAAAGTTCGGAACGAACCACGCGGAGTCCTTAGAAATAAAGCTTGAAATGAACCGAGATCAAGTAAAATCAAGCTTGGGTTCAGCTTGTTTACAACAATATTCAAGAGTAACCCAGTTGCCAAATTTTAACACAAAACTATATTGTATTCATTAACCATGGGGGCTTCTGAGACCATGCTAGAGTGGCAGATTCAAATGAGAACTACTAGAAATTTAAAAACTGTTTTGAAAAAAAGAGAGAAAAACTTTACTACTGTCATATTTGCTTGATGAAGATTTTTTTTACGTGGTAACATTTTCTTAATTAAGCTAAAAAGTGTAGTGTACTAACCAACCTGGTAGTTTTTTTAACAACAAATGTACAACTCTGTTTCGGGGAATAGATGTTATCTTAATCAGGTCCACCTATTCGTTTCTCAGCCAGGACCGCACCCCCAACCCCTCAAAAGGAAACTAATTGCTGAGAAAACCCACTGACTTAACTCTGAGCATTTTGGTCAGAGTGAAACTTGAACCTTTAGCCTCCCTTTATTTACATATCATAGGTACCTCACCTTAACCACTTGGGCTAATGATCATTGGTAGTTAATTACGAAAAAGCCACCGCGTAAATAATATTCCTCAAGCTAGTGAGACGGCTAAAGGGTGGTTCTCAATGAAACCTGTGGCTATGTGTGTGTGTATGGTGTATATATAGAGAGACAGAAAGATAACTCATCAATGATGAAACAGGGGGCATTAACATTATCAATCCAGATACACTCGGTTACCAACCAACACAGAAACAGAACTTTTTAACACAGTAATTGTTACTGCCAGACAATGTAAAGAGGGGTGAGCAGATTGATGGCACTTTTAACGCAAATAGAATTAATCAAGGAAATTAAGACCAGATAATGAGAAATACAAAAACATGGTGTTGATTTTAAACCAGGCCGTTTTGAGTGTTTAAATTCATTTCAGTAATCTATATAAATAATAAAAATACAAATTACTAGTACAGTCATACTCCTAGATCTTGGCAAAAAAATTACCAGACAAACATTAAACAGCTTTGCATTTTTCTGCGACACATCCAAAAGTAAACGCACTTTATATTTGCAATTTAAGTTTTAAGAATTATACTACTATGAATTTGATAATCATCTACAAATTTAAATGCAATTCAGTTATGAAGTTTCAATGGTTAACACCATTGCATCTAAAATAAGAATGATAAGCTTGTTTGGGAGCTGGGATCTGTAAACTTTTATGCGAGAAGCATGATCAAATGTTTAGATTGCAATTATATAACTTTTCTTGTTTTTGTGTGTGTGTGTGTAATTACATAGTAACAATGAAAAAAATGAGTGTTAAAAGGTAATTCCACATGGGCAACACATAAGTAAAGAAAGACAAAAATGACTAGCTACCTACAGACAGGTAAAAAAATTGATAAAATTGTAAGAAACTGAAAGTTTGTTACTCTTCTAGTTAATTTTCATAGTTAGTTTCTTGAATCAGGAATTGATGCATAGTATATTGCTATTTTATACAAAATTACAACAAAATATCAAATGTTATAATATGGATTTATGAGTGGTTCCAAACATGGCTTAACACTTTTACTTCCCTGCTTCTGATCCAAGTAGAAAATTAACATAAATGCCATTTACACCTTTAATAGATTGTACATAAAGATGACAAAGGTATTTTGACTACCTTTTAATCTTTGGTTTAACGACCTGTCAGTATTCAGCTGGACTTCCATCGGCTGTTTCGTCTGCCAAGTGTGAAGATATAACTTAAGTAATTTGACACAGCAAATGGAAAAGGATCTATCAAATAACTTTATACATCATCAAGGCAAAATGAAGGAACATATGGAAAGAAAAGAAAATTGGTAATGCTTCAGCTTATAATATATCATATATGTACTTGCAGCATGCAACCCGGGCAACGTGTTCAAAAATATATATATTTAAGCCACTTGAATATATAGATCTATACGTACACTTATTGAAATAAGCGTTAAGAATATAAACCAATTGAATTGACATACAAATAAAAATGTTAAACATATGCAGTAAAATGCATAAGCAAATCCATGAGAATGGACAAGAAAACTTGCTCTTTACATACCATTAGGCAAGCCAGCAGAGAGCAATCTGTCTATATTGTCAACACGCCGTTGTATGGTTTTCAAAACTGAATTCAGAGACGATACTCGTTTTCTAACACCAGATATTTTTGCAGCATGCTGCATAATGAAAGGTGATGGTGCATCTGCTAGAAGCTGATCCAACTCTGCATAATCACAGTCAACCAGGTAATCAAATATGTCACAGACCAGCACATATTGGAGGTGCATCTTCAGCCTCATATCAAAGCAACACGCCAGTTCAAAATTGACATAAAGATAGACGTTTTAGCTTGCCAACACACTTCAACTTTAAAAATCTTGGACATATTTCATACAAGTTTACTATTCTCTTAACGCTTAAGTTATTTAATTGCTAGACACAGGTCTTGTTTCATAAATTCGAGAAGTAAATTGCATAACCAACAACTTTGTGCCAAGTGCCTGAATCTAGATTCCAGATTTGCCAATTTTGCAAGCTTTAATAATGAACTTAATTGCTAAAACTAAAGGTTATTTCTCTAGTGACTTCATTTTGACACAAACCCTTTTTCCCACAAAATTAAACTCATTGAGAAAGATAAGGAGGTCTAATTCTGCTTGTTGCTTCTACTCCCAATTGTTCCAATCAACAACGAACATTATAACATATATTAGCAATGAATTAGAAGATCAAAAGCCTAATCAGTTAGTCAATATCTAGAAACGATGCAATATGCAATGCGTTCAACCGTGTACACCTTAACAACAAAATCAAATCAACAAATTAAAAAGTAAACAATTCAATTTCAATTCGAAAACACGACTGACGTTCCGAATCATCAAAAACCCTAACTACAGCAAACACAAAGCGGCATAATAATGATAAGATCGCTTACCGTTGGTGAGACGATCGATGGCGGAAGACAGCTGATCTTGACTTCGAGAAGTCTGTTGCGCTTGAGTATCAAAATCCCTAATTATAGACGATATGGTACAAGACAACCCCTTGGCCATTTGAGAAGACTTGTTATGATTGTTACTGTCATCGGCGTCCGTTGTGGCGGTGGTCGCCTCCGCCGGAGGCTCACCGGCGGTGGCGGAAGCTTTGTGGTTAGAATAAGTGTTATCGTTGTTGAGGTTAACGCCGGTGGGGTTTTCGCCGGAATCGTACGGTCGCCGTTCGTCGGACATTGTTTTTGGGTGGGGGTTATTTGGGGCCAGATGGTAAAGGGAATTAAGATGTGACTAGATAATAGTGGGCTTTGGCCCAAAATGTTGATTTCAAAGCCCAATTGACAATGTTTGAGGTTTTGCACTTTTACCTTGAGGTGCACATCCATGATCCACCCCGGTTATGCGATCCAACCCGAACCGGTTTTAAACGGGTAGCTACCCAACCCGATTTGAGTCGTAGGGTTTAAATCGGTTTGTCCCTTTCACACCTCAATTCGGATCCAACTCGGTATAAACCCGATTTATTTTACCATTTTGCCCTCTTGAACTCGGGTTGGACCCGAACCGGAACACGGTCAAGCCTGGTTTGATTTTTTTTTTTACCAAAACCCGAATCATGTTGAACCTGACCCAGTTTCATGTTTCAACCCGGTTTGTAAAGGATGTGGATACACCAACACCACAACTGTCGGATGTACCGGTTGTGTATGACTTTCCATATGTGTTTCTCGAAGAATTACCAAGAGTGTCATCTGACCGGGAGATCGAGTTTCAGATTGACTTGATACCAGGTGCCCAACCAGTAGCTAAGGCACCGTAATGGTTGGCTCCGACTGAGATGAAGGAATTGATGGAGCAATTACAAGAGCTGCTTGATAAGGGGTTCATTAGACCGAGTATCTCTCCTTGGGGTGCTCCAGTCTTATTCTTGAAGAAGAAAGACGGTAGAATGAGGATGTGTATCGACTACCGTGAGCTGAATAAGTTGACGGTAAAGAATCGATACCTGTTATCGAGAATTGATGATTTGTTTGATCAGCTTCAAGGTGCCGGTTGGTTCTCGAGGATAGACCTTCGATCTGGCTACCATCAGCTAAAGGTGAAAGAGCAGGATATCCCTAAAACAGCTTTTTGCACGCGCTATGGACACTACGAGTTTCTCGTTATGTCTTTTGGTTTTACTAACGCGCCAGCTGCTTTTATGGACTTGATGAATCGAGTGTGTCAGCCGATGTTGGATAAATCAATGATTGTGTTTATTGATGATATCTTGATTTATTCAAAGAGCGAAAATGAACATGTCGGTCACATTCGAAAGGTGTTGTAGACATTAAGAAGGAGGAAGTTGTATGCAAAATTCTCCAAGTGCGCGTTCTGGTTGCGTGAGGTCCAGTTATTGGGTCACGTGATGAATCCTAACGGGATTATGGTGGACCCAGCAAAGGTGGAGGCGGTGATGCAATGGAAGTCTCCAAATACGCCATCCGAGATTCATAGTTTCTTGGGTTTGGCGGGCTATTACCGAAGGTTTATTCAAGAATTCTCTAAGATCGCTTCTTCATTAACCAAGTTGACCCGTAAGGATGTAAAGTTTGTGTGGGGTCAAGCTCAAGAAGGCGTTTGAGGAGTTAAAGGCGAGATTGACTCAAGCTCATGTTTTGTCGTTACCTGATGGAAGTGAAGATCTAGTGGTTTATTATGATGCTTCCTACTCGGGGTTGGGGTGTGTGTTAATGCAGAGAAGAAGGGTTATAGCCTATGCATCCCGACATTTGAAGGTTCATGAGGTTAACTATCCTACTCGTGACTTGGAGCTAGCAGTTGTGGTATTCGCGTTAAAGATTTGGAGGCACTACCTGTATGGGATGAAGTGCACTATATTCACTGACCATAAGAACTTGAAGTACTTCTTCGAGCAGAAAGATTTGAACATGAGGCAAAGGAGATTGTTAGAGCTCATAAAAGACTATGATTGCGAGATCCACTACCATTCGGGCAAAGCCAACGTGGTGGCGGACGCCCTTAGTCGAAAGGAGAGGCCCGAGCCGATTCGAGTGAAGGCTTATCAGTTGGTTATGACCTCTGAGGTGATGAAGCAAGTCAAAGAGTTTCAAGATAAGGCATTGAAAGAAGATCATCTTAACTCCGAAAAAATGAGAGGTCTGGTTGCGGAATAGGGTGAAAACACACTCGGTGTTAGAACCCGATTCGGGCGGATGTGGATTCCTCGTTTTGGGGATCTACGCGTGAAGATTATGGATGAAGCTCATAAGACTCGATAATCTATTCATCCCGGTGCTACAAATATGTATCAAGACATGAAGAAAGATTATTGGTGGCCGGGTATGAAGTGTGATGTGGTGGAGTATGTGAGTAAATGTCTTACTTGTTTACAAGTGAAGGCCGAGCACCAAAAGCCGTATGAGAAGATCCAATCGTTGGATATACCGGAGTGAAAATGGGAGCACATCACCATGGATTTTATTACGAACCTACCCGTACCATGAAAGGGTATGATGCAATATGGGTGATAGTTGACCGTTTAACAAAGAGTGCTCACTTCTTACCGATTCACGAGACTTATTCATCTGAGAGGTTGGTGGATTTGTTCATTAAAGAGATTGTAACTCGTCATGGTGTTCCGGTGTCTATTGTGTCTGATCGTGACACCCGGTTTACATCTAAATTTTTGAAGAAATTCCACAACGCAATGAGGACGAGGTTACATATTAGCACGACTTATCAACCTCCGACGGATGGTCAGTCGGAAAGGACCATTCAGACGCTGGAGGATATGCTTCGGGCATGCGTCATTGATTTTGGAGGAAGTTGGGATGACCACTTATCGTTAGCTGAGTTCTCATATAACAACAGTTATCATGTCAATATTGGTATGCCTCCTACGGTAGGAAATGTAGAACGCCTGTTTGTTGGGGTGATATCGGCCAAAAAGAATTAGAGAGCGTCGAGGTGGTCGAGGCTACGACTGAGAAGCTGGGAAGGATCAAGGCCTTCATGAAGGCAGCCAAAGATAGGCAAAAGTCGTATGCTGATAAACGACATAGACTGATTGAGTTTCAGGTAGGTGAAAGAGTTATGTTGAAAGTCTCACCTTGGAAGGGTATCATTCGGTTCAGAAAGTGGGGCAAGTTAAGCCCAAGGTACATAGGGCCTTTCCAAATCATTGCCCGAGTAGGAGAGGTGACCTATAGACTAGAGATACCACATGAGTTAAGTGGAATTCATCCGACATTCCATGTATATCATCTGAGAAAATGTTTGGCAGACGAGGATATGGTTATACCACTGGAGGATATCGAGGTGGATGAACGGCTTAATTATGTGGAGTGTCACACCCCGACCGACGGCGGAATCATCGGGGCGGACGAATGGGAGACGATTGCTCATAGCACATGGAACTAATTAAGTTGAAATACTATTAAATATCATTATTCATTAAACATTACAAGACAAATAAGTAATTACAAAACAATCAAAATACAACCAATAACATAAGACTTTTAATTTAAACTAGGTCCAAGTCCTACATGAGCAAGAAGAGAAATCCACAAGAAGTAAACCTGAAACATGACAAAAATAAAAGGTCAACTAAAAAGTTGGTGAGTTTCTAAGGTTTTCATACATAATTTAACAAGGTTACAATTAGCAATTCATGTCATAGGTTATAAGTTAGTAAGGTTATAGAACACATGTCGTTACAACCAAACCTCGACTTGATTACAAGTATATAAGATTGGCTAAGTGTATTTGGTTCCCATGATGAACAAGCATACGTCATCAGGAGCCGACAATACCTCGGCTTTAGCACCAAATAGGCTTGTCAGGCCCAAAGATCTAAGACGTCGCCAGGCTAGCAATAGTTAATGATTGTAAACAAACTATGTATCTCATATAATCATTTACAACACACAAATAACCATGACAAAATATAAAGATGAATTGCAAGTGCTTTACAAG
>BJCM01084889.1:0-23474 GCA_018326385.1 Flaveria bidentis
AAGAAGGTATGGAATGAAAAAAAAGAAGGGGGAGTGGATGGAATGAATTTGAGGGAATGGAATCAACTACGTAATGGTTCATTCCGTTACCTCCACCAACCAAACATGTCTTTATTCATTCACCCTCAATGGTTCATTTCATTCCGCCCCTCATTCCTGCATACCAAACGTTACCTAAATGAGTGGGGGCTAAAGATAAACATTACAGTTGACTATTCCCAACATTCCTCCAGCAAGCAAACACATGAACCTTAATAGGCTATAACACAGTATTTTGACCTTTAATGTAGTTCACCAATTCCATATTGAATTATATGAGTTTAACTTTATCGTCATGATAAACTATATATGATACGAAATTATATTATTTTCATCTAGTAACTGAAAGATTTTTTAAGAGGTGGGGCGTTGGGTCCAAAGGCAAAGCCATTTAGAGTTAAAGTGGTGAAGTTCCCCTTGAGGTCAAGGGTTCTAGCCCCGCCTATGGCGGGTTGATGTAAATTAGTTGTAGTGTAAAATTAGAAGTAGGTTAGAATGTTAGATGGTTGTGTACTTGTGTAAAATGCCTTTCTAAAAAAGGAAAAGAAAATTGAGAGTTTCTTTAGCAGTAGTCCTGTTTCTACAATTTAACCCTTGTTTGTTTCTTGTTCCAACTTCCAAGTAAACCTACATCAATTATGAACCCTAATAGTCTCTCTTTTCACCATCTAATAGTCTCTCTTTTCACCATACCCAATTTCAAATTGGTACTAATATCAACCACAACCACCAAAAACAAGCATGCTGCTCACCTCCAAAAGCTTTCCATCTTGTATAAACTGTTCATACCTGGATAAGCATACAATACACAATATCAGATCCTAGAAATCTAAGAAGAAACTTTACAAAACATATGACAAAAAGACCACAATTATCATCATCAAAACACGCTCTATCCAAACTCCATGCCCGTGCAAATTCACACGATACATTCCCAAACTCCATAACCCTAAGTGATAAACCATAGCAAAGTACATTGTAGAATTGCAGCCCTAACAAAAAAATTAATCTTTCCACATTCTAAAAAACCATCAGAGAACGATAACAAGCTAATATCCCCAAATGCAGATACATAAACTGATAAACGCATATAAACAAACATATTATTGCAGTATAGAGATAGAGAATGAAAATGAAGAGGGTATAACTGAGAAAGTTCAGAGGCGGAGATGACGTTTGAGGGACGGAGGCTGGAGCAAATCCAATCGAGTATCGGACGTGCATCTTCGTGCTGAAAGGGCCATTCGAAGCTGTCGGGATCAAGTGACTCGTGACCATCGAACCCTAATTCGCTCAATAATGCGCACAGTTTCGCTCCGCTCATCTGTTGCTTATGGTTTTATGTAGATTAGATGATGATGATGATGATGATGATGATGATGATGATGATGATGATGACGATGACGTATGATGTGTTTGCAATTGGAGTAGTGGAGATGATGAAGAATGCAAATCAGAAGATGGAAGTCGAGATGAAAATGGTTCCGTTGAGAACGTTTGGAGGGGCGTTTGGCGCCGGACGGAGGTTCGGATTTCTGAATTTGTAATCGACGGAGGGACTCCTGTATTATTGTTTTCTTTCAAATCTTCTTATATACTTTTTGAAAAATTAAACTAGTTAAAAATTATTTGCAATTCGTTCCTAAATTTACGTGAATAAATTAATATATTATATGATATATTTATAAGTGGTTGTGAGTTACGGACTGATGGATATAAGAAATTCATTGTTCAATCTGTATTTTTGGGAAAAAACACCGTTTAAAACCTTATAATGTTTTTAATATATTTTAAATGGTTGTGAGTGATAGAAAGAGAAAAAGTAATGATAAAGTTGAAACGAATGGAGAAAAAATATTTATTTTTAATGTAATTATATAAATAAAGATAGAGAATAAACCAATCCCTAGGTGTTAAGTTTGATGTATGTTGAAACAAATTCCCATCACATTAATGATTTTAGGTAAATGTTTCATAGGTATGGGTGAGACTCATCCGGTTCAAGTTCGTATCGTTGTGTTGTAGGCTCATGTAAAACACTTAGAGGGTCTAGGAGCTTTATGGCTCGTGTACATTCCAATTCTCAATTCAAGTAACTGCTACCATGAGAGAATACAGTATGTGTGTGCGTGCGTGCGTGCGTGCGTGCGTGCGTGCGTGCGTATTTACGTATGTAGGTACGTATGTAGGTAGGTAGGTAGGTAGGTACGTACGTACGTATATATGTATGTACGTATGTTGGTACATACGTATGTAGGTACGTACGTACGTACGTACGTATCCGTATTTACGTATGTACGTATGTATGTATGTATGTATGTATGTATGTTTATGTAAATAAAGTAATAAAATTTGATAGTATGTTTTAGGGTTGTTCACGAGTCGAACCAAGCCGAGTCAGGGTAAGTTCAAACTCGGCTCGAATTTAAACTAAGCCAACTCGGCTCGAATTTAAACTGAGCCAACTCGGCTCGAATTTAAACCGAACTAGCTCAGATCGATTCGGATTAAAACCAAGCTGAAATCTAAACTCGATCTTGGCTTGGATTTTAACAGAGCTAGCGTGGCTCGTTTTGGCTCGATTTTTACTCATAAGCACAATTAAAAAAAATCAAATGCAAAATAACTTCAATATAATACATAACTCATAGCTGGTTTATGTCAATTTTTAGAAGATATACATTAATTAAAAAAAACTAATTTCAACACCAAAAAAATACAAATAATTTCTTCATCATCTGAATCGAACAAACCGAATCCACATCATCACATAACATCCAATGGTCTGCTATTAAGTAAATAAATTGAAAGTATGTTTGAATAATTCATTTTAATATAGAAATATAAAAATCAACATATGAAAGTGATCCATTATAGTTTAATATTTTTATATTAGAAATAGCTATAAGTATATATTATAATCTTAACAAATGAGCAAATGTCATGATATATGTTATCTGCATAAAAATACTATATGATGCAAATAAAATAATTTGAGCCATACCAAGTCAAGTTTGTTGGTTTGTGAAGGCTTTGGGTCAAACCGGGCTTGATTCGGACATGTTTTGCTGCTGATAAAAACAAGGGCAGCCTACCCTAAGGCAATTAGGGTTATTTAGTTAAATCAGAGCCTAAGTCGTTGTCTTAATTACTGACCCAAATCTAGTATTATAAATAGACTCATTGATGTAATTGTATTCTTTGAGCACAATAATAATATAAACCCTAGTTGTAGAGTGGACGTCGGTCACATAAACCGAATCACTATAATTCTCTCGTGTCTATTTTTCTATTGTGTGATTTTGTGTGTTTGTTTGCTTCCGCTGGAATTTACTTTGATTGTTATACCTAACAAGTGGTAACGGAGCCGAGATTCAGAAACACAATGTTTTTAGAACTGGATCGGATAATGAACTGGTCGTCTTACTAGTTTACTGGTTGGGCCGGTCGAACCGGTCAGACCGGTTTTAAGAAACGGGTGACTTCATTATATATACATATATGTGTGTATATGTATATATACACAATTTTCCAAATATTTAAAGTACATTAAATACAAAATCAAACAATATAATCTCAAAGTAAAATATAAATAAAATCTTTTAAACTTAAAAAAAATTCAATGCAATAAAACTCAAAAAAAGTCTGTTACTCTTTTTTGTTTAAAGTGACATTGTGTTGCATACTAGAAAAAGATAAAAATAATAAATAAAATATTATCATGTTGGTGGGTTTTACGAAAACAATCAGTCTATATATATTAAAATAGTCAATTAGTCATCATCTCATCTTCTTCGTTTTTCTTCTCCATAACCAGAGAAGTCGAAGACCGACCAGAGAAGTCGAAGACTAGAGAAGTTTTCTCCAATACCCGAGAAGTTGTGGTTCGGATCTGGAAAAGTCTAAGACTAAAGAAGGAGTTGTGATTTGGAGCTGTGAATCAGAGATCTAAAACTGAGCTGCGAGCCTGCGACAACCAACAAGGCCCACCGATCCAACCGGCAGACCGCCGAATCCCGGTCCAACCGACAACTCGATATCAACCGGCCAGTTCTCACCTCATAAAACGATCTATTATTGCTCGGATCGGTACACCCTACGATTCGCGGTTGGACCGACCGGTCCAATCCGACCCTAACAACATTGCGGAAACACACCGGGTTTACACATTGAAATTGCAGAAGGCTGTTCGAGAGGGCGTTGGTTTTATCATTTGTTGCTGGTTCGAAATCTAGCACTGTTGTTCGGATATGTTTCTATCGGGAGTTCGTGATTAGGGTTTGATCAAAACCTAAGGTCACCGCCATGCAGGAAGATAACATAGCTATTTTTTCGACTCGTTTTTTTGAGTAATTTGCGTTTAGGGTTTCGATTTTGAACTCCTTGAAATCTCCGGCTACATTCGGTCATGCAGATAAAGTTGTCGGTTCAGATATCTTTGGGATTTAGGGTTTTATTGGAGGTGTGATTGGATTAGGTTAGCTTTGGTTCTTTGGTTTTTTCATTAAAGGTTAATCTTTTCTCATGGTGTTGTGATTGTGTTCGTTTCTCGTTTGCAATGGTTGAAGATGGGAGGGTTCGAATTAAAAAGTTTAACGGGACAGACTTTGCTTGGTGGAAGATGCAAATAGAAGTATTGCTTGATGAAAAAGATTTGGAAGTAGTATTGGAAGAAAAGCCGGCTACAATAAACAAAGCTAAATAAGCAGTTTGGAATTCAAAGGACAAGAAGGCTAGAGGGGCTATTACATTGGCTTTGAGGAGGAGCGTTGCATTTAATGTTATGCACGAAACCATGGCTCGTGGTATAATGACGGCTCTGTCAAATATGTATGAAAAGTCGTTTGTTGCTAATAAGGTGTTCTTGATGAGGGAGTTATTCATGACTCAAATGAATGAGGGAACTTTGGTTTTAGAGCATATTAATGATCTCAAATCGATCATATCCAGGTTAGCTTTTGTGGGCATGAAGTTTGATGATGAGACTCAAGCTGTAGTATTACTATCTTCTTCGCCAGATAGTTGGTTTGGAACTATAATGGTTACCACTAGTTCTGTGGGGACTTATGGTTTAACATTTAACGAGGTCCGAAACATTGTGCTAGGTCAGGAAACTCACCGGAAAAGCACTAATGGTAGATAATCTTTTGGTTTGTTATATGTTGGCAGGGGAAGAGAAAATAATAGAAGCAGTGGGAGTTGAGGGAGGAGTTTGCCTAGAGCTCGGAAAATTGTGAAGTGTTGGAGTTGCGATGAGATTGGGCATGTTAAGAGTCAATGTCCAAAGCGTAAGCATGGAAAATCTAGTGAGGTAAACACTGTTGTTGAGGATGAATGTGATGATGACAGGTTACTACTCGAGGCTGAATGTGGACTCTTGGGTTATGGATTCTAGATCTCCGTTTCTGCCATGCATAGTAGGGAGACGTTAGTGAATCTAAAAGTTGGTAACTTTGGGAAGGTACGAATAGTATATGGTAATATTTTTGATATTATGGGCATAAGTGATGTTACGGGCGATGAGATTGGGCATGTTAAAAGTCAATGTCCAAAGCGTAGGCAGGGAAAATCTTGTATCTGTTAGTCAACCAGATGAACAAGGACAAGAAGTAAAGTTTGGTGGGGGTAAATGGAAAATAACAAAAGAAAATCTGGTTATTGCTCGTGGAAACAAATATGTATCATTATACATGTTAGAAGTACATGCTGAGGAAAATATGAGTGTTCCTCAATACAAAGTTGGGTTCGCTAAGTCAAAGGGGCAAAAGAGGATTCAATTTGCAAGACTAAAGCCTGGTGCAAAGGTGATTCAAGGTGAGCGGGATTGGAGGTCTAAACCAGGTCAGGGTTTAGTGACTGTGGGAGCACGGGGCGTGTTTCGAATACAGTCATAAAACAACGTTGGGTTTTGAAGACCGCGACTCTGATTGTTAAATTCTCTCCTATGGATGTCTTGCTAAATGAGGAGAGTGTTAATGATTCTCGGGTTATCTCTAGAGCTGGTGGATCGTGCATACCAATTGAGATAAAGAATGGGTTGGAGCTCGGGGAAGCTTCAATTATCCCCTCATGTACTTGATGAAAGGGGGTGCAACTAGGAGTTATGATAATGTCTTAGTTAAAGAGTATTGAAGCTTGGAAGACTTTGGATATGAAGAATACTGGAGTTACTATATCTGGGTTACTTGGACGACGTTTGTAGACTTTTGCAAAGCCTTCAAGTGGGAGAGTGTTGGGTTGTGAAGGCTTTGGGCCGAACCGGGCTTGGTTCGGGCCTGTTTTGCCGTTGATAGAAACAAGGGCAACTGACCCTAAGGCAATTAGGGTTATTTAGTTAAATCTTAGAGCCTAAGTTATTGCCTGAATTATAACCCTAATCTAGCATTATAATAGACCCATTGATGTAATTGTATTCTTTGAGCACAATAATAATATAAACCATAATTGCAGAGTAGACATAGGTTACCTAGATCGAACCCCTATAATTCTCTCATGTCTATTTTTCTATTGTGTGATTGTGTGTGTTTGTTTGCTTCCACCGGAACATACTCTAATTATGATACCTAACAGAGCTAACAAACTAGCTAAACCGAATCGGCTTGGCTCGTCACGAACCGAGTGAAGTTCAACTCACTTTCATACCGAGCCAGCTCGGATCGGTTCAATTTAAAACCGATCCATATCAAGTAAGCTACGAGCCACGAGCTATTTGAACAAACTTAGTATGTTTACTTTTCTAGCCAACCTATATATAACTATACAAGTTCTTTTATTAGTTAGAAACATGTAATGGAAGAGTGGATAAAGCTCCTCTAAAATAGGTTTAACTCTTCATTATAAGGAGTCAGTGAGGTGGTGGGTTGAGCAACTCATGATAAGCTTGATTGGTGCGGGTTTTGACCAATCGGGTCAGGTATAGAAGTAGGCTAGACTCCACATGTCCTATATTAAGGGTGTGCCACACCACTCCCTAGACAGCTTATCTAGTAGGTGAGATGAAGACCATGCTTGGTATTTTGTTTATAGTTTGCTTTATTCAAACTTATAAACTAGACGAGTTAAACATCAATAAACAGAAACCCTCTACATCATCCCAAACCCCTTCCATGATTCTTCTTCATCGCACACCCCCAAACTCATGTCACGCTCCTCTCAGGTCATGGTTGTGGTAGATGTTACATTTGTAACATGAAATGTCCATCAAGGTAATGCAATTGATCATTCCAGACCTCTTATCCACTTTGCACTTTCTTTAATTCCAAGATGCATCCATGATCTTTATACCCTATAAAACATTGTAAACTCATTTCTTGGCGATGTTCGTGCTTCCACCCCAAAACAAGTGATTCAATAAGACCAAAACAAGAATTTGTGAGGGCTACTTTTGGTGTAACAAACGATCATATGCTTCTTTTATCCAATATTGTTGAATGTTTTCAAAAGATTCGTGACTATGTACAGTTGGTGTGACGGAGATGATCCAAGAGACCAAGAGTGGTGGCAACACTAGAGTTCTTATATGGTGGTAGCAACGAATGATGACAACTGGTGGTGTGTCATAGTTGGTAATGTAAGTTTGATTTGTAGTGGAATTTGATTTAGACATAGAGAAGGGGTAAAACCTTACCATTATATAATATCTGGAGGGCTTTAATTAATTTCATAAACAAAAAGTTGTGGGTTTCAATCTATCAGACAAAATCACATAACATTTTAAAGGGTAAGACCATATTTTACATTTCTATTTCATGACCCAAAAGCAATGACAGAGTCCCATGCTCCCAGAATCAAAGCCACAACCTTTCCAGATGTGATCGGTTAAAGGTGGTCAGAACATTTTCGGATATCCATATAGTCCTTCCATGCATCTATAGAGAACAAATATATAAACATAAAGTTATATAACTGCAGGCCAAAGTTAAGTTTTTAACTGAAAATATATAGTTAACTACCTTTGACTTAATCGCTGTCACTGGACGAAAGGTATTTGTTTCCATCAAAAGATTGATTCCTTGATGAAGAATCAGGTTCTGTGAATCGCATAGGTGCAAAGGCTGCGCAAGAAATCACACATATCAGTTATCGAGTATGACTCAAGTAGAGATATTAAAAAAAATTATAAGATATAAAAAGAATTCTGGAACTGATTGTCTGATATTAATATGCTTATGATTATCAGATTATTTAGCCAATGTGGAATAGTTGGTTCCATACCAGCTGCAACAAAAGTACAAAACCGACTGTCCAAATATATAAAACTAACTATTACCCCTCCTTGTAGCCTAACTTGGGAAAGTTTTACTCTTAATTCATAAGGCGTTCCTCGTTTTTTTCCTCACTAAAAACGAGATCTTGGTCATTTTATCTGTTAATTCCTTTAATAATAAAAAAATTTGTCACATTTAACGATTTGATTATCTGATTATTACAACCTCAATGAATATATTCACATCCAAACACTATCTTCTACAACCCGCTTTACTGCAGCTGATTATCTGACATATGATTTATTTAAAATCACAATTAACAATCACTTTTCATACATTTTCATGCCCCTTGAGTAATCTCACTTATCAGACAATTGTATGCCATTCTACAATACATGGCTTACAATATGAGTGTCATTACAAGAGCTCATAGAACTATAAGACTAGAACCATAAATCTACCAACACACGTCCTGTGAGTAAATCATCCAACATAGTGCAAAGTAAAACATGTAAATGCGTACATTATAAACAGACAAACCATAACTGACCTTTATCTCTCATTCTTCTCTCCCGGTCAAATTCAAACTTATCCCTGATTGCGCCTACCTTATCCATTGGATCTCCCTGCCTATTTCTCCCAAAAGTATAATTCTGCTTTCAAAAATCAACTCAGTTTTAGTAAAATTATAAACAACTCACTGGGTTAGCAAAATAATGCAACCGGGCAATTCGAGCATCATGTACCTTTGTTTCCTCCGCATGAGGTTGTCTTCTTCTGCAAAACAGAACCAAAGAATTTAAACAGTCAGTCTACTAATCAGATAGCAAACAACACAAATTCTTGAATCAGTACATAGCTTTAACAACAGATTTTGTTTGACAAAGATCCAAAACTGAAACAATCAAAAGTAATCCAATGTTCATAAACAGATTCAACCAACTGCTATTTAAACTCATAATTACAGTAACCTGTAAGGTGAGAAGTCCTCATTGTCATCTTCAGCGGAATCATAACTTGCACGCTCTTGACCATGCTTCTTTGAAAAACCCTCGTCCCAATATAGCTTCTCCCAATTCTCCCTAAGCTCCTGATAAAGCTCCATGTACTTCTTGCACCAGATCTCATGCTCCTTCAATAAGCAAAACATAGGTAAATTAAACTTAGCAAATCATAGCACATAATGATGTTTTCAATTGCAAATTGGAATTTAATATCATAAACTATGATCCATTGGTCGATAATAATTCATAGTAACACTTTTGCCAAAGACAATCATAATAGCATAATCCATCATAGATTTGAACTTGATTTCTGCTCAATTCAATCATTAAATATTTCCTCATTTCGTTCACAATAATCAGAAATCAAATATTAGCTTAACCTCAACCAGTGATACTCCTAACTTAATTTCCACTCAATTTCACTTATATTTCTTAGTTTCGTTCATAATCATCTAAAAACAAATATTAGCTTAACCTTAACCAATGATACTCCTAACTTTCATCATGTAGGTAACTTAATCATCACAGATTTACACTAGATTAACATTTGATTTCAGATGAGTGTTAACAATATGACAAAATACAAGTGAAATCGAGTGGATATCAAGTGTAAATCTATGCCGACTAAGCTAACTACATCATGAAAGTTAGGAGTATCATCGATTAAGGTCAAGCTGTTATCATCCACCAACAACCACTTCACCAATTCGAAACCCTAAATCGGATCACCAAACGAAACTAAACACAACATCAACCTAATAAAATTCACTATCGTTACAAACAACGAATCTATTAAAAAAAAATCAAACACATGAGAAAGAAACCAACAGATTCTTTGAGAACAAGGCGAGTCCGTCGCATAAACTGTTCACGTAACTGCTTCCGTCGTTTGTTGGGAATATTATCCCTAGGGATAACGAATCTCTCTCTCGGCGGCACATTTTCTCCGATTTCGTGCATTTCTCCGTCGACCACCCACCATTCCGACTTATCGTCGGTTTTTCTCAAGGCTACCGGAGTAAACTTCGAACGCCTACGGGATGAACGGGATGCGGTGGAGAGAGGTATCGTTGATTGTTGTTGAGAGGTGATCGGAAGGAGACGTTGAAGGTGTCTCCGGCACCGGCGTGAGAGTGAAAGCATTTGAGTGATGGATTGCATACAGCTAACAGCATCGCCACATTTGCCGGTTTGCGGGATGCTATAAGTTTATTAGGGCACTCCGGCTCGGGTCCGATTCCCGGGTTTTCTCGGTTTTTCTTAAAATTGCTATAAGTTTATTAGGGCACTCCGGCTCGGGGTCCGATTCCCGGGTTTTCTCGGTTTTTCTTAAAATAAGAGCATGGTGTTCTCGAGTTTTCCTGGATCAAAATTTTCAAACGCACTCTTAGTTTTATTTTTGTTTAACCAGTAATACAGTGAAAATATAATCTTTTAGTTTACCAGGTCTGGGGATGATATTTATGTTTTTTTAAAGAAGTGACCTTATTTTCCAAGTGATCTTTCTCAGCTTCACTTCAAATGGGTTAGAGTGGTATTGAATTATGATAATAAATCTTTTAAGATATTACGGTTAATGACTCTAGTGAATAACCTTTGTGTATTGTTTTGAAAACTTACGATATTTATTAATAAGGGGTTAATCATAGTGGTGAATGGATGATATCGTGTTAACATCGCATATACTATTGTTTCTATCATCTTTAAGGGTATTTTGTGTGTGTGTGTCAATATGAGGTTTAATTTAATAATAAATAATGATATATGGTGTTGTAGTTGATGGAGAAAAAAATCAAAAGTTTTAAACTTATGTATGTTATAGTTATTATCAAAGGCCTCATCATGCTCGGAAGGTGGTGTTTAAGGCTTGATAGAGGTTTATTAAAATAATACGTCACATTACATATGGTCTTATCATCAAGCTAATAAAAACTACTAATATTCATGGTTTAGTAATACTAATATATGTTTTCTTATAATACGCTTACTTTTCAAGTGAATATGATGCCTAGAAAACCATTTATATAAAAACGTTCGATATAAATTAGACGAGGCCGACTTTAGATAAATTTAATGTCATTATGTAACTGAAAATTAGTACACCACAACGGCATGTTTGTAATCTTTTAAAAACATTATATTTTGAGACTTGGAGAATAACAATATATGAGTAAAATTAATTAAATTATTATAATAATTATAAATTAAAACTTCACAAACATTTTAATGTTTTGCTAACTTTTTTTTAGCCGAATGACTTATTATACAAGACGGGTTTGCTTGAAATTTTATACCTGATATTGTTTTGACCTCAGAAGATAAGTCCGGATGACCATGATTTTTTTAACGAAACAATAGTAAAAAAATGATATTTTAAACAAACATTGTGAGGAAGTTTTTGGATGAATTGTTAGTTCTAAAGAAAGTTTTTAAGTCAATTCGGGAATTTTTGTTTTCTTCAATCTACATGTCATGTTTTTGAGTTAACAACAGTTTTATATGTATAGATTTTATGGTGGGGTGTTCCCGCGAAAAATGACGAGTAGCCCTTTGAAGAATACCAAACCTTTATCTCCACATCTCCTTTTCTCTGTTTTCTTCCACTTGAAAATCGCAAGTTTTAGATACAAAAAACATCCCCTTTCTTCATCGTCAATCATCTTTATAGTATGCATTCTCAAGAAAAGAATCAAATCTTCAATATCAAATCAGTTTTATGTGTTCATAAAACCCACCATCAAACAGTTCAATCCAACTACAATTCCATCTTTCACCATCATCTTAAGCTGAATTCCAAAAACCCATCAAAACCCCCTTGTAATTTCGTCTTATTTGTTGAAAATGTCTTCTGCACACCAACTGTTTGATGAAATGCCAAAGCCAATTTCAGCACCAACTCCAGTGGATCTTTCAAATTCAAGGTACTCCAAAAGGGTGGCCTTGAAAACGATAGTGGGTCGTGGAGACGGTGGGTTGGGGTTGATTGATCAAAGGGTTGTGGTTGGAGGGTGGGTTAAGTCTTCAAGAGTAATGAGGAAGGATCCTCTGCCTACAACACAACCAAGAGTTCCTTTTCTTCGAACCGTTATGCAAGTATTTGGCGGGAACAATGCTCATACCAAAGAGAAACTTGAATCCATCGTGCGAAATCCACCTCTTTCGTTTTCAGTCTTGCAAATTAGTGACGGTTCTTCTGTGACCAGCCTTCGGGTAAAACAAGTCTTCAACTTCATGTTGTTTTAATGAAGTTTCATAGCTATAATGTATAGTTAGCGAACACATGTTTCATTTTGCTTATACAATTTTGATGACAGCACATTTGTACTGTAGGTCATTGTGGATTCTTCCATATCTCCTGCAAGTCAACTCATGCCTTTAGGAACTTGTATACTAGCAGAAGGTGTTTTGCAGAAATCTTCAATCCAGGGAAAACATGCAATCGAGCTGAAAGCTGAAAAAATGTTGCATATTGGGATGGTTGATGAAAATAATTATCCTTTGTCAAAGAAAAAGTTGTCTTTGGCTAGCTTGAGAGATTGCGCTCACTTTAGACCTCGAACAACCACTGTAAAAACTTGCTCATTTTTTCTCTGCATTTTGCTTTTTCCCCTAAAATAAGCGGGTGGGTCGGGGCGGTCAGGTAACAAGGTTAAAAGGTGATTTTTACTGTTTGAAACAGGCACTTTTTGACCACTAAATCACAACTTACATGGGGAATTAGGTGCTTACTCACTACACCACCCCTTGAAGGTTGACGTGTTTCCTTTTTAGCTATGCTTCATTACTCATTTGACATGTTGGAGAATAAACTTAACCTGGATCATTCTATTCATAAGTAAATGAGCCTTACAAACACATCAGTTAAATAGACATAAATGTCAAAATTTCCTGTTTTGCAGGTGGCATCTGTATTTAGGGTGCGTAATGGGCTGAATCAAGCCAGTCATGCCTTTTTTAATACCACTGGTTTGTTCATGTGGATGTCCCGATTATAACTGCCACCAATACCGATGGACTTTCTGAAAATTTCCAAGTTTCAACTTCCATTTCTTCGGCTAAAGTACTGGAAAGTGAAGAGCCCGTTTCAGTAGATGATATTATTAGTCTTAAAACCATAAAGCTGCTGATTGCTGAACAAAGCAAGAAGGTTGAAGAACTCAAAGGAAGTGATAGAAATAAAGAAGCACTTGCTGCAGCAGTTCAAGATCTTCATAAAGCAAACTTATTGGCTGCTGAACTAGAAGCAAGATCAAAGTCAAAGACTGTGGGTCATTTAGAGACCGAAAAATTGTTCTTTTCTAATCAAGCCTTTCTTACTTCCTCTGGAAGTCTTCATCTTGAAAGCTTTGCATCAGCTCTTGGAAATGTATATGCATTAGGGCCAAGATTTCAAGCAGAAAAATCAGAATCGAAAAAATCTTTAGCCGAAAATTGGATTGTAGAAGCAGAGATGGCATTTTCAGAACTTGAGGTTTGTTTTATAGTTCTTGTTCAGAAAAGGTTAATTTTTAAACACTAAAATCATTTGTTTGTGATTTCAGGAGGCGATGAAGTGTGCTGAGGATTTTGTGAAGTTTGTATCCAATTGGGTTTCTAAAAACTGTTATGATGATCTTCAATTTCTTTCAAAAAGGGGTGACAAAAACGTTATCAATCGCCTTAATTCAATGGCATTAGCGCCATTTGTAAAGATCACATATGCCGCAGCCGTAGAAGTTTTAAACAAGGTAACTTCAGGACTTCACATAAGTAAGCAACTAAAGGTGGCAAAATGGGTTCTGGTGAGAATAGCATCTTTTTTATACAGGTCAATATTAGTTGACCTGAAACACTTTTTCGTGCAAATATAAAGAGTTAGTGTGTCCAATACGATTACTAATTTACTATAGTTATGTTATATCAACATTAACCTAATTTTCAATAAAATGATTTGGGATGTTTTATTTGATAGAAGTTACACTTTGGACAACTTTCTAACGTTTTTGACCCATCAGGCCAGTTCCTTTTAAGCTAATTTTTTTCCCACTTGACGTATTAGAAGTAATACATAACCTGAATAAATGAGTTAAAAATACTTTAAACGTAAAAGTGCACCTCTACAACTAGTGACAGTGTGGTTATACTCAAGTCCACCATTTTAATGGAATGTTTACTTCAGGCGACGGACAAAACCTTTGAAACCAAGATCCAATTGGGTGTTGCTCTAACAGAAGAACACGAAAGGTTTGACCCAAATGAACAAATCTCTTTCTCAGTTTTATATATTTTCTTGATTATGAAGTTTTACTCAGTTTCCTAATGCAGTTATCTGGTTAATGAGTTTTACAAGAAGCCTTTAATTATCTTTGATTATCCTAAAGAACTAAAACCCTTCAACGTGAGATTAAACGATGACGGGAAGACTGTTGCAGCATTTGATGTGATTGTACCAAAGGTAAGTTTCATAAAATGGGTGTGTTGGGTAACGGGCCAAAAGATAAGCCGAACCAACCATTGAATCAAAATTATCATCTCTACTAACCGTTATCATGCCACATGAACACTTTAAAGTTTTGTTGATATTGTGGTTAAACTTATTCTATTGTTCTATAGGTTGGAGCTCTAGTAAGGGGCAGTCAGAAGGAGGAACGCCTAAACCATTTGAGTAAAAGGTAAAATATTTGAACTAGTTTATTCTATGCATAATTAGGAAAATTCTTAAGCACGTAGCTGGGTGTAGCAAAATGAACGGGTTGGGTCGGGTCGGGTAGTGGCGGATCCAGAATTTTTTTTCACGAGGGGCGGAAATTTTAAGTGTTATTAGGCCACCGCAGATGGGTCGGGTTGGTTCAACAAAAAACATTTTTTTCTTGTCAGATGGGTCGGGTCGGTTCATTGACGTAAAAAATCGTTAAAATGGTCCCAAACTCTTGAATTTGCGTATATGTATAATATAACAAAAATCATATTGAAGCAATTATACTCATGAAAGTGGTGATATGTGATGTTTAAAACAATTATACTCATAAAATTGGTGATATGTTCAACATGTTTTAGATATATTACTATCAAATATATTTATCTTGATATAATTTTTTTCTTCCTACTAATTACATGATTATTTGAGAGTGAAATTTAAAAAATGCATTCAATTACAGACCCGCTTAGTAAGAAAATATGGTTCGTCGGTCTGTCAGAATATCACCAGACCCAATGTAGTTCCGCTCTAAACAATGTATTTGAGATAATTTTGCTCTTTCTTTAGTTTCAAGAATTTTAAGAGGGGCAGTGACAAAATTTTATGAGGGGCGGTCAGAATTTTCACGTATATATTACACTGAAAATTGTTTTTTAGGGTGGGCGGCTGCCCCCCTCCCTTGGCTCTAGGTCCGCCTATGGTCGGGCCAACTAACAAACACTTTTCATCACAAAAATAATTTTATATATAACTATGAATTAACATGTTAAGCATAACTACATAAATCATATCAATACCAGGACAAGTTAATGTTTGAAGTAGAGCGGTTGAAGAGGTTTTATGCATTTGAATACACTCAGAACAACTTTCAACTTGTTCAACCTCTTGACCCGATTATGAATAAAATGTAACCCATATTGACCCATCTCAAAGTTGGTTGGCTGAAATTGCCAAGTTTTGACTATAAGATACAAGTGTGACCCAAAATGACACCGTTTAACCCTAATTAAGTTTTGTGTTCTAGTGTTAATTTGTATGGGTGTTCGTGTATGTTTCAGGATTTTGGAATTCGGGTTGACAAAAAAAGATCAATATGAATGGTACTTGGATCTTTGCAAGCAAGGAACGGTCAAACATTCAGGGTTTAATGTCATGTTTGATGTTATGGTTCTTTTTGCCACCGGTCTTACTGATGTTAGAGATGTTGTCCCGTTTCCTTGTTACCACGGACAACTCCATAATTAATCGAGTTTTAAGCTAAAAATTGTATCAACATTGTTTAGCACAAAAGTCATGTTATTGACACTTGGGGCTTGAATATTCATGTTTATTATTTATACTTTGTAAAACATCTAGTATTAAGGTCCCCGCGTTGTGGCTGTAGCGTAAAAATATGAAAAAACTAACGTCGAAATGTTGTTGAAAAACCCTCGTTCATTTTTTCTTATAACTTTTAAGTATAATGTTTAACAAAATTATATATAAACTTATTTATTTTGGCTATCATCCTTCTAGAAATGTGAATTTACAATTGTGGTCCTTGTAGTTTCTTTAATATGTAAAAAGCAAGCAACTTAATAATGTCTTTTTGGTCCATTGTAGTTGTATTGGAGATTATGTGGTACTGTGGGATGCAAGTTTAATGCCAAAATTATAGTATATCATGTGTATGTGTAAGTGTGTACCTTTAAAAAGACTTGACACATTCACATAGTTCCAATAGCATTAAAGCATAAATTTATTTAAAGAAATAGAGCACCGTGAATCAATGGACTTTGTATAAATTTTGACGGTAACGTGCTAGCATAATGAACTCGTGAAGATTAAAACCGATACCGAGTGGAGAATATCGCTACCGTTATATAATTATTTTTTAATTTTTAATCTAAGTTTCAATCTCTAGAACTGATTCATTGCAAAATCATACGTTTTTTTAATTATTTAACCATGTTGATGTTATTTCCGTAACGTGCAGACTTTTACTTTGTGTTCCCGAGTCCTTTTTAAAGAGAAATGCACGAAAGTGAACGGAAAATGAAAAAGTTGTATTCTTGAGTTAAAAAAAAACAGAGTTGGAAGGAAACACCGAAACAACAAAGCTTCATGTTCCCAAGTTTTTTAAAGGAAAGAAATGAAAAGATTTGAAAGTAAAATCTCCATTAATTTTCCTTTTAGTTTTTCTTTCAAAATAAAAGGAAATGAAAAGAAAAACAAAACACATAAAATTCTTACTTTCTTTTTATTTTCTTCGATCTTTAAAACACGAAAATTTAACATATATTATTTTTTTTTCATTTCTCTTCTCTCCTTAGTTTTAATTTTTCTTAATTTTTTTTCTCTTGTTACTTTCTTTTCACTTTTTTTTTCTTTCGTCTGTTAAACTTGTTAACTAGTTGTTAACCAAGGACGATATGGGCCTTGCATATTTCAAAACACATGATTGGGCTCAGTGTTCGCATTTTACACACCAATAGCCCAACACACGAGATGTATAAACCCTAGGGCTTCGTCTTCTTTGTTCTTCTCACGGCTCCCATCTGCAGGGTCATATTTTCCGCCGTTTCGTCTCCATCAACAGGTTTCAATCTTTTCAAACCTCTTACATTCAATTAATGCATATGCATCTGTTGTTCGTCAACACAGTAGCAACATTTAATTCAGTTTTTAGCTTGTTTCACATGTCGAATTCATATGTATAAGCTCGTTGTTGCATCTTCAGCTAATTGGAGACGATTTAAGTGAACATGAAAGTAGCGTATAGTTTCTTACCTATGTTGTAATGGGAATGGATTTTGTGTATTGGTTTACGATTGATTGATTGTTCGTATTTATCGATTTGAAAATGGTTAAATTTAGGGTTTATTGTGGATTTGGATTTCGTAGATGATGTAGGTTGTTCTGGGTGTTTAAAAGGTTTTCTTTTTGTTTGAATTCGAAGTTGCTTACTGGTTATGTGAAGCTATAAGTTGTGTAGATATCATTTTTGGTTGCAATGCTATATGTGTCGGAGTTTTTTTTTATTGAATCTGATTCCATACAGCCATTGTGTATAGAAAGCACTCGTGATTATGAATTAAGAAATCATAATAAAGTTTTGTTATTGTTTCCATAATAATGTCACTCATGCTTTTTTAACTGCGAACTATAATAACTACACATGTTTTATTTTTTGTTACTATATATATGAAACTTGAATAACCCTATCTAGTGATTGTTTTTTTTAGGTTTATATGAAGCTATAACAGTTATAACATTTGGTTGGTATATAGTGACCTTTTTTCTCATAATTACTTTTAACCTGATGTTAAGTTTGAAAAAAATACTCATTAAATAGTAACCAAGTTCTCTTTTTATCTTTTTTTCATTTAATTTGGTTATTTTCAAATAAATGTTAACATTTGTAAAAATATTTTACTAGTTGTTTTTGTTGTTTAAAACAGCGAGTAAATTTAGTTGCACAATGAGAAACTTGGTTATTTATGGGTGGAATATTTTTCGTCATATGAATCTTGAAGTTCTTATGATTGTTTACATTTTCTTTTCTGCTTATGATTATGTTTATATTTTCCATTTTGTTGCCTATATTAAGTAGTATGTTGATTACATTTATTTCCTCTTGACCCGGTTTTATCATATAACTCGTTTTCAGTAACCAATGGCGGTCCCTAAGCTTGATAAGAAGATCATCAAGAAGCGTGTAAAGAAGTTCAAGAGGCCCCAGAGCGATTGGAAAATATGTGTCAAGGTACTTTTACCCTCTCCTATGGTTGTTGAGTTTAAGAATCAAAATTTCTGATAGCTGTTTTTATGGTTCTTTTTTTTAACGTTTCTTTTATCTTGTGTCAGGAAAACTGGCGCAGGCCCAAGGGTATTGACTCTCGTGTTCGAAGAAAGTTCAAAGGTGTGACTCTAATGCCAAATATTGGATACGGGTCAGACAAGAAGACCCGCCACTACTTGCCAAACGGGTTCAAGAAGTTTGTAGTGCACAATGCCAAGGAGCTTGAGGTTCTCATGATGCACAACAGGTAAGTAAATGAGACAATTTCAGCCTGTTTAAGTTATAAATTGATTTGGGTCATGTTTTCTGGTTAAATATGATTTCAGAACTTATTGTGCTGAGATTGCACACAATGTATCAACCCGCAAAAGGAAGGAGATAGTTGAGCGTGCAGCACAGTTGGATGTTGTTGTGACCAACAAGTTAGCCAGGTTGCGCAGCCAGGAAGACGAGTGAGCTTGGTACCTTCACCTGTTTTGTTTTTTTTTGAAGCATTTAAGATTTTGACGTGCTTTCGGATGGTTTATTTTTAATATTACGTAGTTTGTTACGAGAAACCTATTATGTTATGTATAATTTGAATACCTTATTTGAACTCTTTTGTCATGGTCTAGACTCTAGTTCGAATGTTTTTGAAAAATATGTTAGGCTGAATTGGTAATTACTGTTTTGGGAAATGACAAATTGGAATGACCGATTTGCCTGTATGAACAAAGGTTATTATTATTATAAGTCACGAGTTTGTATTAGAACCTTTAAAAAGTTTAAGATGTTTCATGTTAAGCAATAACTAGGTAAAGTCAATATAACCTTTGATAGATGGTTCAAAACAGATTCTTGATGTTGGCATCATATGTCAAGGATTGTTTTAGGTATGTTCTTGACTTCTACCTTAAGTTTACACAATACGAGTAAACGTCACATGCAAGATTTAATCTTGTTCATCTTGTCCCTATGATCTACGTGACAATGCACAAAAGTCTTTAGTAAAGAGTCATGATAAGAATGAAACCCAGCATTCTGCAAAAGAAGTTGAAATGAAGTGTCTTACCAATCACCATGAATTCTTAGGAGACACCATGATTTTGATCTGTTCAAAGGTGCGTTATACTCTCCACACACCCCTCGACAAGTCACGCTACACGCTCTGAGGCACTTATAAATATTCTAGATGAATAAATAAGCATAAATCACAAGCCAAATGCAGAAAATAAAAAAAATAAAGTTTAAGATATACTTTAAACACTTTATATCGCTACTTCATATTCATACCTAAATTCTCCTCTCCCTTGTTCACTCTTAGTAATCTTTTCTTTTAGATGTTCTTTGTGTATTAAAAAAATCCATTAGCCCAAAAAACTACATGATGAATATCTTTGTTTGTTAGGGGTGTTCACGAGTCGAGCCGAACCAAGTGGATCTTTGCTCGTGCTTGGCTTGTTTCCAAACCTAACCGAGCCGATCGACTCGTTTACAACCTTAATCTTCATCAACTTCTGGTTCTTGATTGATACGTTAAGCATATGACGTATCTTTATAAGTCAACGCAAATGTTTGGGTGAGAAGTAATGTGGTGTCTATGGAGATGCAAAGGTTGCTTCATGTAGGGGTGGCGGTGAATCCATCTGACATCATCTATCTTTTTATCGGCCAACCATCCTCACCTTCAGCCCCCAACCCCTTGAGAAGCATTTGATCTCCATTGATGCCCCAATTACGTCTCCCCCTTAAACATTAGCACTCAAAGGATTACCTCAACAAAAGAATGTAAAACCAGAAGCATATGTAGATTTGTTTATATGCTTATACATTTTGTGGAAAATGTAACATATGTATAATCACTTGTATACCACTATCTTCTTGATGCACTATTTAAGTGATGAGGATACCTTCTTTTAAATTCCAACACTTTCAACCACTTTTTCAATTTGAATAACAAATAGCATGAATTAAAAGATTCTCTCTTAAGATGTGGTATTTTAAGATAAAACTCTTATTTAAATTTAATATTATATTATTGACGAATACCTACTCATGTTAATAACACAAATTCTTTAAAACCACATTGTAAATTAAAATCGTTTATTTATAATCTTTATACCCAAGTTAATATTGCTTGTTTGTTACTCGATAATTTTCTATAGATGTACTTTATATTTACCAGGAAATTGCAAGAGTAGATGACACTGTATAATCTATTAAAAAATGACATTATATTATATAAAATTAAGACAGAAAACCGTTTAGAAAATGAACATTGTATAAAGTAATCCAATAATTTTTACGAAAAATATATAAAAATATTTTAAATACTGATTAAGGGATTTTCTAGTTCACGTTATTTTAACATAAAATAGCTATTAATAGTTTGTTATTAATATGGAAAAAATGATGTTTCGTGTTGTTAGTTTTTATATGCATCAATATTGTTTCTTAAAATATAAAACAAAAGTAATTACTATTTCTATAATGAAAAGTATCATGTGATCCTATATATGCTTATAAAAATAAGGTTTAAGGTTTGTGAAATCTAACAAATATTCATAATCACTGTGTTGAAGAGGTTGATCGTGTCACATACCTCAAGTAAACGTTTTTATTCGAATCAAATTAGTTGATTTGTAATTTTTAAAATTGAATTTGAATTTGAGTAAACTTATTTGAATTCGAACAAAATTTCGAATTTATTCTAATAAACATATTAAAAAAACTGCAAAGAACAGAACCACTACATTAGTAAAATTTTAACAATCTAATCTCATATGTCAATACAAAATAAACATAAAAAACATGAATACATAATCAAAATAATATCAAAATATTCCAGAGGCAAATATAATACAAACAACATCAAAGTACTCCTAATATAACACATAGCCAAATCCATATTTAAAAACAATAAAAATATAACAGTTACATGTTATAATAATATTATATATTAAAAGTATAATACATATATGTATGTATTCAACTTAATTATTTAATTTAAAATCGAATAAACCAAAAATCGAATTTAAATTTAAAACAAATAGAAATTCAAATTATTCGAATCACATTCGAATAATACACACATCTAATTATAAATAAAAAAACATTATTCATTTGTGTGAAAGGCCCGAACCCGAAAAGCCTTAAAGTTGGCAATTCATAACTCCAACGTAGTTAGATATACTAAAAATCATAAACCAAGCGCCATAAAAACACCAAACATTCACTTTTCCGATGCATTCTATTAAAAGAAGTATTTAAAACTTCAATAATAGGATGCAAGTCTTCAAAGTGCAGGTAAGTTTTAATATATGCCAAGGCAAGCATCCTATCATCTTTAGTATCTATAACAATCTGGCTGCATGCTAAAAAAAGTCAATTACACTAACTGAATTATATATTTACGAATATTTAAAAGATGTTTTACACATTGAATTGAAATAATATTAATTATCATTTTTTTAATGCATCAAGGTTTTGTATATGTACCGTATGTTATATTTTTTTAGCGACTAACCAAGTGGTTAGTTGTTAGCATTACCAAGTTAATAATATTCACCTATGCCAAAGATGAAACATTGAACTTTCAAAAAAGGAAAATCACTAGGTTAAAAAATCTTTAGCACTTTATGCTTTACTTACTCTTCTAGTTTCCACTTAACTTTTTTATTTTAAAATGTAAAGAAGTCAATAAAGGAGGCACCACTAGTTTTAATAATGACATGATATTACCGATCTTAATTTCCATACCACTTTTGATGCATGTGGTGCAAGATACTTGTGCATCTTTCTCTCCCTTATTTCATATAATTGTCTCTTTCTCTCTCATTCTGATTTTGATTAGGATTCCTGGACAGAGAGTGTGGCGGTTGTGTGATGTTTCTGATGTTAATGTCGGCAATGTTTGTCGTGTTCGCCAGGGTTGTCTGTGATCATTTCAGTTGTCGTTGGTTGATGTCCGCCCGCGGCATTAGTTGTCACTGTCGATCTTCGGCTATTTTGCGGGTGACAGATCTCTGGTGATTTCCTAATGCATGTGTACCTATGGGTATAGTCAAAGTTTTGCCTTCTAATTCCCTTAAAGGCAGTCGTGCTCCGGCCTTTTATTTCGGCCTTTGCCATGGAGGTTGTGCTTGTGTTTGCCACCATCACGTAACTCCTACCATTTCTTCGGTTGTTGCATATTGCTTCGACCGCCGTTGCGTATCTCCGATTACGCCCGCGGTAATTATGGTGGTTGAGGTTGTGACAATGTTTGTAGTCTTTAAATGGGCCTGATCTATGACAGTGGCTCCGACGGTTCGCTCGGCTCCTCCTAGGGATTGAGGTAACCAGTCGATGATGATAAGGACCACATCTAAGGTTATAGAGATTGTATGAAGAGGCTGAAGTAACCCAAACACCCAAAGTCTCTCCTGCATGCTGCATAAGTACACTGAAGAAGAATGCTTCGGAAGTTTCACACATGCAACAAAAATATTCTAAGTGTGAAATCTTCCAAAGCCAAGACCAATATCTTTCGAAGCCAAAGATGAAGTCTTCCGAAGCTTCAATAGACAAAGTCTTCTGAAGCCAACACTTGAAGACAAATTTCTTCCGAAGACTTTTAACAACATGCTTTATCTGATGTACATTTCCATAAAGCTGGACCCCTTTCCGCTGCAACTCTGTAAGTCACCAACTTACATGAGTTGGTGAAAAGGTCCATGCTTTTGGTAACTGTACATTGAGGTCTTGAGTTTGTAACTTTCTACTTCATGTACTTTATCCTTTTTGCA
>BJCM01084890.1:0-23922 GCA_018326385.1 Flaveria bidentis
ATCACAATGATTTGAAACAACTACACCACTTCCGGTTGAATATTACATTCATATTGAGGATAATTATGGGTTGAATTTTAAGAAAAAACAACATTAAACAATGATTTGTGATGAAAATAAAAAGGTAATAGGCGAAGTATTAATTCAAAATAAGGGATAATCACTAATGGTGATTTTTGAATGGGATCTAGATATTTGATAGGATGAATGAACATGTTGTGAAGGGTTCAAAGCCATGGGTAATAGTGACCCATCCTGACCCGTTGAAGGTATTTAGCATCGCTCATCTTAACCCGTTTCTTTTCTCCTCAACTTTTAAATTGTCCATCCTAACCCCCTTAAAAATAATAACTAACCCATCTTAACCCATATCTTTATAATCAAAACCCAAATCAACCCAACTGAAAGCAAACGGGCTAGTATTAGCGGGTCTAGTTTTAATCAAGGGTGGAGATACGCTTTCACACATATTTCATCATTCTTTCACTTTCTAACTAATCCAACTATAAAGTATTTAAAGATAAGATGTTTATGCATTCATTGAATCTATATCGCCGGTTAGTATAAATGACTGAAGGGTTTGTAATCAATGTATCATGACCGGATCGGCTCGGCTGGGTCCGCCCGGATTTTGGTTGGGCCAATGATCCGATCCACCCCAAGTGTTTCTTTCTTCAAGAACCGGTTTGACGGTTGAACAAGGAACCGGTTCGGACCGGATTTTCTATTTTTAAATTTTTTTGTTTTAATGGTTTTAACAGGTAGGTTGGATGATAAATTTCAATGTTGGATGTATAATTAAAGTTGAGTTTTATATATAACTATAAAATATACATATAAAATGCTTATATTGAATTATATATATAAATATATATATAATTATGACGTAATACAATTCTTAAATCCGGTCCGACATCGACTAGTAAGGCGGCCGGTCGACCAGTAAGGCGACCGGTTCGCAGTCCGATCCGGTTCTAAAAACATTATAATCTAACAACATTAAAGTTAATAGATTGTTCCTTCTCAGCTAGTCAAATGTTTTAGTCTTATAATAAATAATAATAAGATTTAGAAGTAGGATTAAAAGTTGTGTGAGTTAGTTTCAGTAAAAAAACTAGAATGATACTAGCTCATCATTACACACCAATATAATATAACTGGATGTTAGTTCACACTTCATACACCTTAAATTCAAATCATCCAAACCCTACACCTTAAATTCAAATCATCCAAACCCTAAATAAAAGAAAACACTAGGTGTTGACGTGGCAATTATACTTTTTCTAAGAACATAACACGATGGTTCAACCTTTTAAAACCAATAACCAAACTATCATTCTCATTCTACATGAAATATAGGACAACATCAAACAAATTCAACTTCCAATATAAATGTAACATCATATGCAAGCATATATAAACAAAGAAACTCAAAAACAAAGTTATTAGGTTCAAATCCACATTCCGCCTTTAAGCCCTTCAGGTTAACCATCCAATACAAACTACATCTTACTCCATCTTATTGATTAGCACCCGTATTGATTGTTGTTTAAAAAAAGTTGGGAATTGACTAGCACCTCTGAGTTTTCCACTAACAAATTCTCACAATTGAAAAATCTCGATTACAAAATTAGAAACCAATAGAGAAAAAGAATAGTTGAAAGCAAAAACCCTTAATTAAGATTGCATTCCAAACAACAAAACAAAATCATTCCAACAAACTCATATGTATAGAATTCTTATTTCATATAAAAACTTATAAGAACCTGGATCAAGCATCATACCAAACAACCGAAAAGACGATTGTCAAGAATGAAGCCTGGTCCGAGATCCCACGAATCCCAAAAGGGATCTTGGATCAAACTTCATTCCAAACAATCCCATTTCTTTCCTTCTTTCTTTCTTTTCACTATCTCATGATTCAAGAATCAAGAATCAAGAATCAAGAAACCACTTGTCAACCTTTGATGTTATGAATATCATGGTGTCATGATACACATCTATATATAAAGTTATGAAATTCACAAAAGATTTAAAATGAGGGATGCACATGAATTGACAGGTCACTTTTCCACATAATAAAATGGAAAGCTGGAAGATTTTGGAAGCAAGGGGCTTGTCTTGTTTCACTTTATTCACAGGACAGACAATGGAGAGTGGTTGCCAATTTCTGACAATTTAGCTGAAAGAAATATAAAGACTGAGAGTGAGAGCATGGGCCTCATCTCTTCTAGTACAACTCATCAAGCAGTATGTACAACTTCTTCTGTGAGATCTCTTTGTTTCTTTCTGAGATTTCCTCATCTACCCTTCTGCAAAAAACATCAACTTTTCATCATCACATGACTCCCAACCAAATAAATGAGGTCTGGACCAGTTTCTGGTATTAACAATCAACTTTTGATTATTGTTTTCTGGGCTTTGTTTTTGAAGTCTTGAATAGTGACATGGGAAATGACTATTTTCCCCTCACTGTTCAGACAACAAAGGTTAGATTTCAGAGGGTATATTTGTCATTTTACCATTTTAACATTCAGTTAAAATCAGTCTGATTTGAGGAAAAACTGTATGAAAAGCTAACAAACAAGAATATGCTATCAACAGTGCTTTTTAAGAAGACAACATAAAGGGTATTCTGGTAAATTCACCAGCTTAATGTTCAACACTTGAAGTTGTAGGAGCAAAGATTCTGTTGTTGGAAATCTATGTCAATGGAGAAAACTACAGTGATGAAATATTTAAATATGTGCAGCTGATTTACCCATCAATTTTCAAAATTTCCAGAAATATAAACTAAGAATATGGAAAAAGATATATGTATTAAATCATTGATATAAATTTTACAAAATAAGCGTTCTTTGTGTGACATTCAAATTGGAAATAGGACAACTACAAGAGAACAAATGGAGTAGTTAATTTTCGTATCAGTTATTATAATGAAATAATTAGAGGTGTCAACACATGGTGGGTTGAGTCGGTTGGTTTACCCGTAAACAGACGATTCTGACACCAGGTGAAAAAAATGATCGTGAGATGAAATATATCATAAATTACCTCACTATGCACCCTTAAATCATGCGTCTCTAATTCTCGCGATTTTAAGAACTTCTAACGTGTTTCTTGGCTCCAATAGCCATGATCTTCAATCAAAGGCCTAATAAGTTCGGGACAAATTTATTTTTTTTGTTCTCTCACATATAAACATCTCTGGAAATGTAAATCTAATGGTCCAGTATTTTGCAATTGAAAAGACTAACCATACTTTTCACTCGTAGCAAATAACTACATCAAATATATAAAAAAGGAAAATTCTTAAAACATCCATTTTTCCTAATCTTTCCCTCAAAAGTTCCCTCCAAAAACTATTTCTCCAAATGTCTCATTCGCAGGCGTTGGCGCCTCTACGGATAGACACAGACACCTATTAAGCAGATCTAGTAAAAAATAGACGTGTGCCTAAGCAAACGGGCACCTGTACCAAGCTGGTGGGTGCCTGCTTCGAACAAATGTTCATTTTTACTAGTTCATGCTATACAGACGTCCACTTTTACTTGTACATGCGCCAACTCCTTGTTTAATAAGGATATTTTGAGCAATAAGTTTTGGAGGTGACATTTTACAAAGAAAAATGAAAAAAGAACATTTTGAGAATTTTCTGAAAAGAATTATAAAGTGGAGTTTGGATTTGCATGTTGAGAATGATTATATAATATAAATAATCAGATAATAAACAAACAAACAAACAAACGTACCAAGTAAATCCCACTCAGGAGTAGGGTTTGGGAGGGGTAGGTGTGGTGACGAGTCTTTCCTCTATCTTGGGAGATAGAGAGACTGCTTCTGAAGAGACCCCGACTCACAAAGAAAATCAAATAACAATCACAATCATAGTATACGGCAGACAACACACAGGTATAAATCACATAGAAACTTAGAAAGTGCGTACAACAAATAAGCGGGAAGAATCACGTATAATGGCAGAATAAGGAAAACAGGGGGGCCGCAACAAGTCTACGACTACCCTTCCCACCCACAGGTCACACTAAAAGTCCTTAATTTTAATTCTACGCCTCCACTCACTCCTATCCTCGATCATGTGTTCAGAGAGGTGCAAGTCTATCATATCTCGTCTAATTATCTCGTCCCAAATCAGCCTCGGTCTACCTCTACTCCTCCTTCCCTCTACATTGATGTTCTCTACTGCTCTAACGGGTGCTACCATCGACCTTCGTTTTACGTGCCCAAACCATCTTAATCTTCCCTCTCGTATTTTATCTGTGATACAAGCCACCTGTAGCCTCTGTCGAAACACGTCATTTCTCATTCGATCCAATCTTGTGTGTCCACACATCCACCTCAGCATTCGCATTTCCGCGACCTCTATTTGTCTCTGGTGCGATTTCTTTATGGCCCAATAGTCTGTTCCGTATAACATAGCTGGACGTACCGCCACTCTGTATAGTTTTCCCTTTAGTTTTGTTGGGAATCTCTTATCACACAGGATCCCTGATGCTGCTCTCCATTTGCACCATCCTGATTGCACACGGTAAGCTACATCGCTGTGTATCTCTCCGTCCTCTTGAACGTACGAGCCCAGGTATTTGAACCTAGACGTCTGTGGTACCGTCATACCCTGGATACTGATTTGGGTGTCCTCCTCAGCCTCACCACTAAAGTTACAATGCATGTATTCAGTCTTAGAGCGACTTATCGTTAAGCCTCTGCGCTCTAGCGCAGCTCTCCACTGTTCTAGCCTCTCGTTAAGCATCGTTTTAGATTCTGATATTAAGACAATATCATCTGCAAACATCATGCACCACGGGACTGGCTCTTGTATAGACTTGGTCATCTCATCCAGCACTACTGTGAAGAGAAATGGTCTCAATGCCGAGCCTTGGTGTAGTCCTACTTCTACCGGGAAGAAGTCTGTGTCTCCGACTGGTGCTCGTACACACGTTTTTGCCCCTTCATACATATCCATTATTATTTTGATATACTTCTCTGGTACCCTTCTGTGTCGTAAACTTTCCCAAATGAGTTTTCTTGTAATCTTGTGAAATAATCAGATAATCTAAGGTGATATATAATTGAAGGTAGGAGGTAGTGTTTGGAGGTGCTTATGTTGTTTGCACTTTGTTAAGGCTAATAGAGTTAGTTCCTAAAATAATATTCTTGTGAAATATGAGATTTCTTGTAAAATTGAAGTAGAAGTCTTGTTTAAAGACTGTTTGGCAACATCTAATCAGCCTCTTAATGGTTCAGATATCTAAATGATTCAACACTTAATGGTTCAGAATATTTGTTTCGTGAGCAAATGTCTGAATGGTTCAGGCATTTGCCTCTGAATGGTTAAGCATTATACTAATGTTGAATGGTTTGAAGGTCTAATGTTGAATGGTTAAGACCTCTTATCTGAATTGACCAGACATTTATCTTTGAATAGTTAAACGATATATTAGCTCTTAATGATTCAAACCTTTTATTGGTTCAAACCTCTTATTGGTTCAGACCTCTTATTGGTTCAGACATTTTATTGGTTCAACACTAATCGTTCAAAAACTGTCAAACGACCATTTAGTTGAAATTGTATACAAAACCTTAAACTTCATTTTTGAATGATTACATTTTTAAAATTTGAGAAACGTCCTTTATAGAAAATTAGGGAATTAACCATATATAAAGAACCTTTCAATTCTATTATATACTGAAACAGTTAAAATTTTAATCATGTTAAAAACATTAATTTAGAAAAAAAAATGAAATTGAAGGAGTTTATTGTTTTAGTTTAGGGATTTAATCATGCAAACAAAAACCAAGGACTTGTCATACACTTGTTTGTCAATTATTTATACTTAGTTGGCAAGATGGACATATTGGGTAATTGTTTTTGTCAAAAAAACAAGCCTCAACGGATTCACAAACACTTTTTTTGTCTATTGTTTATATAGTTTAAACAATTGATGCATAATTATAATTACAAAAAAGAATTTAGGAGGTTGTATACTTGATCAAACATCATTGAGTAACTTTCAACTTGTTTGACCTGTTCCTTTTAACTAACTTTTTAATTTGACTAATCGACTCGTTCCCCTTTTACACAATCCAAACTCTATGCTTAGTGTTCATTCACAATGTACCTTTCCACCATGACTAAAACCGCAATCTCATACTTTGCTGCAGCAACGCTGCAACGCCAACAAAAAGAACTTCCTCTTTAGAGCATTCAACACTTCTTGCGACGTAGTTTGACCCTGAGTCTGAAGTGCCTTAACCGAGTTGACCTTCTTTGTTAAAGGCTAGAAGCCTTATGTAAATTCTAACCAGAAGTACAAATTAGAGCAGTGTGCTTGTTTACAGCAGCAGCAGTAATTGTTTTTTACTTTAAAAACTTACCCTTTGTGGAGTTGATTTAAGTATCAACAAAACTATAATCAAGTTGACTATCTGCAAATGAACAGGTATAAATATGGGTCCTCTTGGGGACACCGCAGGTGTTTTTGGGGAGAAACCGGATCAAAAGGTCACGGTTTAGCCAAACCGTGACACTTTGGGGAGAAACCGGATCGAAATGTCACGGTTTGGCCGAACCGTGACATTTTGAGATACTTTTTTGAATCAAAAGGTCACGGTTTGGCCAAAAGGTCACGGTTTTAGATATTTTTGAGAAAATTTTTTAGTACTGAAATAAACTAAATGGTATTTTTTCAGAATTGAAATACATTAAAAGTTACTTTTTGAAAGTTAAAATACATTAATTCATATTTCTTGAAAATTGAAATACATTAAAAGTTACTTCTTGAAAGCTAAAATACATTAATTCATATTTCTTGAAAATTGAAATACATTAAAAGTTACTTCTTGAAAGCTAAAATACATTAATTCATATTTCTTGAAAATTGAAATACATTAAAAGTTACTTCTTGAAAGCTAAAATACATTAATTCATATTTCTTGAAAATTGAAATACATTAAAAGTTACTTCTTGAAAGCTAAAATACATTAATTCATATTTCTTGAAAATTGAAATACATTAAAAGTTACTTCTTGAAAGCTAAAATACATTAATTCATATTTCTTGAAAATTGAAATACATTAAAAGTTACTTCTTGAAAGCTAAAATACATTAATTCATATTTCTTGAAAATTGAAATACATTAAAAGTTACTTCTTGAAAGCTAAAATACATTAATTCATATTTTTTGTGAACTAGAAAAAACTAAAATATTGTATTCTTAATATTTACATAAATTAATTAAACTTTGGTAAACAAATCATGCGTTATGATATTGAATAAATCAATTTTTGAGGACTACGAGTCATATATACTTAATAAAAATTGATGTTTATAAGTTAGTTTTTAAGTGTTAGTTTGTTTGTTATATATGTACGTAATACTAAAAATTTAAATAAAAGAAAATTTGAATCCTATTAAAATATTAGAAGTTACAAATTGAATAAAATATCTTACATTTATATTATAATAAAATTAAAAAAATTAAATATTATACCCAATATGTCACGGTTTGGCCAAACCGTGACATATACACCACCAAAACCAAGAAACCCACTCCCAATAATTAACCCAATCCTGAGGTGCATAACATTTTCCGAAGCCTAATATGTCACGATTTGACCAAACCGTGACCTTTAGGCTTCAATATGTCATGGTTTGGCCAATATGTCACGGTTTGAATCGGTTTTTTTTCAAATTACGTACGGTGCGCCTAAAATTCCCGATAAATATATCAATAAAGCATAAACTTTCCACATTAATTGCTGATGGGAACCTCTTACATAAATAATAGAGACTGCAAGATGGTCAGATTGTAGGTTGGGTAAAATAATTTACCAAGCCAATAGTGTGACAATAATGATTTAAATCTTTGGATACAATGATTTAGGATCTTGTACGCACTAAAAATAGACTATGGGCGACTTTTAAGCCATTTACGGGTAGCTGTTCCCTCTTTTGTTGTGTCTTTTATTTGACCCGTTTGAGATAAATCATATTGACCCTTTCGATTATCAATTGCTTATTGAGTCATTCGATCGTTTCTGTTACTGCATCAATTAATCTGCTCCATCACTACATTAACCTTATCTAATGATATAATATTGATAAAATAATGATCTTTAGCCATTTTGATGAACCCTAATTAAGAGTCCAAGTGGACAACTATTATGGAAGAAAGGGGAAAAATACAACAAATATATGGTCTTTGTAGAGTGATTTACAAAAATAAACCAAGGATAACCCATGTTTGATTTCTAAATTTTACCTTTCAGTTACTTATTTGTAAGTGGCAATTGTGTACCACAGGCATAAGTTGTGACATCAGTAAAACTACGAATGCATAATTTTCACAAAAACGCCAAGACATACAAACTCATGTACTTAGTAAAATTTAGCACGACTGCAAGTTTTGCGGTCCAGCGAAGCCAACTAATAGTGGACTATCAAAAGAGCAACCAAAGTAGTAAATAACATGTTGCCAGAAATATGACAATGCCCATCATAACAGTGAAATATCAAATATATATATGTGTGTATTGTATTCTATTCTGAACCATTGAACTTGGCTCTTTCACTCTTTGATGAAAACAAGTCATCATTCTTATGAAAATGCAAAAAGAAACTCTACTACTTCTAAAAATGAACAATTTTGGAAAAATATAATGGAGTTTATGCATATCAATTTCAAACTTTTCTTATAACTAATTAAGAGGCTGTTTGTTTTAGCTTTTTAATGGTTCAAATGTCTGAATGATTCAGGACTTAATGGTCCAGACTGTTTGTTTCGTGAGCAAATGTTTTAATGGTTCATACATTTGTCTCTGAATGGTTAAGCATTATACTAATGCTGAATGGTTAATGCATCTTATCTGAATTGATCAGACATTTGCTTTTGACAAGAATCGTTGTTAAAATCTGAAAAACCATCGTTCAATAATCGATCATTCATATAAAACTACGTCAACCGAAGGATTTAGTAGGCATCAGACTTTTGGTATGTAGTCGTTCCATGAATGACAGAATTAATATTGATGAAAGGCACAATGAAATCATATATATTGAATCATAACTTCACTGTTAAATATGAATGCATATGGAAATCATACTTGAATTATCATTATTTTTTATATTAATCATGTTGATATAAATGCAACCATATCCCATACTAATAGTTGGCCTCAAAATTCTGACCTTAATTTTAATTAAAAAAACATGAATTTAATTCTTAGAAACTTAGACTAAAAATAAGGTTGTAAATAAATTAAACAAACACGAAGGGAGCTATGTTTATTTTCGTTTGTTTAACCTTAAGCGGATAAATAAACAAACATATTTGCTTGTTCTTGTTTTTGTTTCTGTTTGTTAAGAAAATAAATTTGTTCATGTTTGTTTTTTTTCATTCATTAATATTCTAAACGAACATTAACGTACAGAAACATAATTAATGAACAAATCCAACTCATAATTCGAAGAGGGCGGAGTACGAGTTTAGAGTTTATAAGCTGCAAACGTTGGCTTTCTTACGACTCTCAAAATGACATGGTCCCTTTTTATTTATATCTATTTGATTATTTTAATGAATATGGATACGAACATTAATCGAACCTTTACGAAACATTGTTCATGAACAAACTAGACATGTGATCGTGTTTGTTTGTTTAATTTGAAAACGACCCGGAACGAGTCATTGAATATTTGATGATTATATGGTCCTGCTAGAAAGGATGTGATTACATTGCAAGAGCTGTTCACCGAAAACGAAATAATTTAATTAACCACGTGAATACGGTCTTATTATCTTCAGAGTCAAATACAGAATCATCAATCTTTATTTATTGATTTTAAATAATACTACCTGCCTTTTTAATAAAAACTAGTATTAAGCCCCCTGCGTTGTAGCGGGAACGTAAAACAATGTCAAGTGGCATCAATGACACACAATCACAAGTGACCACTTACACCGAAAAAACTCGTATTAAAAGGGAACAAAAAACGTAGAGAATAAAATCGAACGAAAAGTAAGCGTAAAAACATTGAACCATGTAAACGAAATGTAAAACATATAAAACAATAAATAAGTCAATCAAGAACAAACACGTTGCAACAGAGTCGTTAAACTTAAAAAAAATAAGGGTAAATTGTTGAATCACACACACGTGTTGGGAGATGAAAAAAATATATATCAGGTGTAAATTATAAAAGATATAAAAGTAATAGGTTAAAAAAAAGTTAAAGTTTAAAAAAAAGACAAAGGTAAGTGCAAACCACTAAACACATAATACAACCCACTAAACGTATCAAAATTGATATATTAATATTATATAAATTAATCATTTTTGTAAAGGAATTAATAATTAATAAACTATATATGAAAAGTGAGCGGGGGTCTTTTTGTAATTTCTTAAAGATTGGTGGTAAGTTTAAAAAACTCTAAAAGGTTCTTGAAAGTGAGTGGGGCCTTTTTGCAATTTCTTAAAGTTTGGTGGTAATTTTTAAAACCTCTAAAAGGTCTTGTGGACACCGACATACAAGAATTAAGTTTATATAATTAATACATTATCATACATTTTAACTTTAAATATACTTTCAAAAATACTTATCATAATATTAAACATAATGTACAATTTAATATTCGATAATGATATTAGGTTCAACTAAAGATCCCGGAGAGATTTCTATAATAATAGTTCTTTTTGACTTTTTAAGATAACTATTAGCAAGTTATATCAATTAATAAACATACGATAGACAAATAAAATATAAATTTTATAAATCAAAAACCTTAAATGAATGAATAGTGTTCCTTAAACTTGTAAGGTATATCAGGATCAATGTTGTTGAGACCGAAACCGGCCGGTCCGACCGGTTCGACCGCGAATCGGGGCTGGTCCGATCCGGTCTGGTGTGAATCATTTTGAAGTGATCGAATCGGCCGGTTCGTCCCGAACCGCTGGTCGGACCGGGAAACCGGACCGGTTCGGACCGGTTTTCGTTTTTTTTTATTTTAATGGGTAAAAACAGGGTGTTAAACTATAAATTAATATATTGGATATACAAATATAATTAAGTTTTATATATAACTATAAAATATATATATAAATCATATATAAATTACTTATATTCAATTACATATATAAATATATTTAAAATATAGTTAAATCTGGTCCAACCGGTCCGACCACCAAACCAGTAAGGCGTCCGGTTCGACGTTCTATCTGGTTCCGGAAACATTGATCAGGATCATCAAACTAAACATGCTGATTAATGCCAGTTCCAACACTTAACTATTTTGTAGAGTGTTTCAAAAACCAGACTGGATCGTCAGTATCAAGCGAAATGAGAATGAGCGGTTCAATTATGAGTTAATGGACCGAGAATAAATAATCCAAAATTATTGGATTTTACGCTTTATAAATCATACATTGCCTTCAATCTAGAAATGTAGTTTGCAACAATTCTGAGCTCAAAACAATGTTTAATTTTCCTTGATGTTTTTACACACTTTGAACACGAACAGGCTTACAAGAGAAGAATTACACTGATAATAGACCAATAAATGAATCACAAAACTGACCATAAAACCAATAGTAGCAGAAGAACATAGAGGTATCTCACAATCTGATTATCCGACTTCGATAGCTATAAACTCCAGTTCCCGGGCTCATGCTGCGATGCTAGAATCCTGCATATCATAAACTTTTGCTTTATAAATTTATTGAAAATTTAGTCACTTTTTAACCGCCATACACTTCTTTAGGCAAGAACAAAAGATCTTTAATTTAAATTTGTCAAGTACATTAGTTACTTATCCGTTTATAATTCCCAAATACTAAGAACATCACTCATTTTTTAAACCGATGTTTTTATAGTTCTTTAGGTAACTGTGAGAACCCATTAGCTTGCGCTGAATAGGTGGGGACTTCAAGGGGGTTAATGGCAGAAAACGACTAGAAGTTGGATATGATCCAACCTGAGACCTCTACTAGAGGTTATATTCACAGGAATGTTGTTGATATGTAACTAGGGTCCAAAGTAGATCTCTTAATAAAGTGTATAATCTCGTGTTAGGTTTATACCAATCAGTGTGATTAGGAAAACAAAGAATTGGCGATTCCAACCCATTTACTTATGAGCGTGTCAATACATGTTATGTACTATATCTCAATGGAGTATAATAAAAAAAATTAGCATAAAAGGAGAACACGTCAAATAGTAGAACATGTAGAAAGTCACCTCCTAAGTCCTTTTATTTGTAAATTATATTACTACTGAAATTAGTGTAGATGCATACCTTTGTAGTTAGATTTGACACTGCCAAATTCCATTTGTGTCTAGTTTTTGTACCTGCTACTTGCCCAGCCTTTGCTACTTTACCAAAAGCTCCGTTTAGCCAAGCTGCTCCAGCTGTCACATATCTGATGAACAACCATACAATATTATACATTTTAGCAAAGCCAGAATCTAACTATATATTAATGTTGCAACGTGACAGCTTGTGTAATCATATTTCAATAGCTAAATTCAAGATTTTTGTGAACATGTATGGATTTGTTGCCTAGAAGATAATACTAGAAAATTAAAACAAAGAACACTCCAAAAAGACTTTTGCTCATAGCAGACTAACCCAAATTTGTGTGGAGAAAAGGTAGCTTTTCGTCAAGAAATACTCAAATTAGCTACACACACTTTTCTTAATCATATAGAGCAGTTTGTAAATGGGCATAAGAAACTAGATGCGGCAATTCCAACCATTTACTTATGTTGAGTCTAATTGGTTTGTTTTATCTCCAAGAGGTCAAGAAAATTAACTAAAACAAGAATGGGCCAAATGGGTCAAACAGGTCAATAAAGTTGAGAATCACACAAGGTCTATTTTTAATTTCATACAACCCCCTGTTTCTCTAAAAGTTTTTTGATTAATATTGTTTTAGTAGTCATTCATACCCTTATGCTAAAAGTGCTCAAAAAGTTTCTGTGGGTTAAACTGAAATGATCTGGTTAACGACCCATTTTGACCCGTTAGAGTGTTACACAACCCCTCAGACCCTCCCGCCTTGCAAACTTTATAAGGGGGATTCTTCAAACCTGCTTGATTTAACAGCTGATCCTGTGTCATTTAATTTCCTCTCTGCTGCCATCAATGCCGCCATGGTTTTGTCAGAAACTTGAAGCCTCTGATCCACAGACTTCACTTTTTGATTCACCACCGAGATCCCAATACTAAACTTGTCCGTAAGTCCAACTTTTTTATCTAAAGAACTTACTCTGGCAGATGCATTGGCTCTCAGTTGATGTTTCTCATCAAATGCTTTTGCTTTATTTATGGCATCTTGACCAATAGCCGAACCTTTAGCCAACACACTTGAAACAACATCTTGTGCTTTATTTGCATACACTCTTCTAGGAGATGTACCGTTGATCTGTTAACATGAGATAATAGAATTTAAATCTCAAAACTTACAAAATTTTAGACTAGAAACACTAGTGTTTAAACTATTAATCAAATATTTGATGTGCCCCTCAACAAGACAAATAATAGGATTTTTTGGATCAAAATCATTGACATCAATGCTGCTATGGACAAGAATCTTGTTTTAACTTCTTGATGTGCATAAAAAGTAATTGAGATGACTTTGGGAAATTCCAAAAAAGAAATTGTTGCATTTATTTTGGAAGGGAGTGACCCATTCAAAATCTTTCTTTAAGACATAACACTTTTAGAATCTTGCCTCAGCATTTGAAAAAGAACTTTGTCTAGCCATGTTCACGGCATTATCAACTGCACGAACTTCCTGCAAGAAATGAATCACAAGATAAGTTTCAACTGCCATACATACATGCGTGCGTGGGTGTTAGAGATGGATATAAAGAGAGTATAACTTGTAATAAACATACCTGTAAATCAGGTTTTGGCACATAGTTTTCAACCGGCGTAATTTTAACAACCTGATCCACTAGGGTTGCTCCCTGTTAAACAGTACACATACCATAACACACAACATAAATATTTCATCAAAAAGATCCTCATATAAAACCTGTTGAAATAACCAATGATAAATACCATTTTCATGTTCAAATTAAACCCCATGATCAATGCCCTTACCAACATTCCACAAAAATGAAGTTAACATACTAGAAACATGAAAATCCCCTTTCTAATTTATAGTTCATCATCATAAGATTTCAAATCATCCACAAAATGATAAAAACACAAGGATACAAGGCACTATATAATGATGCTAATTCAGTCTCACAGCCTATAACTACTCTAAAAGCGATTATAAAGTGAGTTACCGATAGCAACAATGCAATCTCAAGAGCTTTTGCATCCTTAAACGTCACAAATGCAGTCTTCCTTCTATCAGAATCACTAAATCAAAACAAACATCACATAAGCTCCTTCAAAACAACAGCAACAACAATCAATCAATCAATCACACACTTGTAATAATCTTAAGATAACAACTAACCGGCAGATCTGGATGCGTTCAATTTCACCAGAGAATGAAAAAAACTCGTGAATCTCTCTCTCGCGAGCTAGATCTGAAAGCTGCTCAACTTGCACTGTTCTTGTCTGCAACAAATTCATCAATTCAACAAACAAATTGAAGAAATTAGGGTTTGAAGTTTGAACAGAGGTATGAGTGAAGAATGGAGATTGAAATTCACCTGCATTGTGCATGTAGTGGTGGATTGAGGATTGTTCGTGCAAGTGAAAAAGGATTGAGGTGATTATAATTATTATTATTGTTGTTGTTATGGCATTTAAGGTTGAAGAATGGAATCACGCCATTAAAGTGTTCATGATGATGATGATGATGATGATATCTGGCAGTATATTGATATCTCCCAATAAAAAGCATATTTTTCTTAATATATAATTACTATTTGACTATTTGACTATTTGATTAGAACGGTAACAAAATTTAAAGAAAATGTATTTTAGTAGTTATTTTCTCCCTGATAGCGTTCGAAGTAGTTTTTTTATATTTAGATGTGAGTATGTCTTTTATATTTTAGGGAATTATTGTAAATAGTTATAAATGAAGAATAAATAAAATGTTATTATTCATTTGTATATTTACGTAAAAATGGTTAACTCTTATAATTTTTTTAAAATATTTTTAAAAGTGTTTGTGAGTGAAAAAAAGAAAAAAATAATAATAAATGTATAAAAATATTATTTAATAGAAAAAAGTTAACTTTTAATATAACTATAAGAATAAAATAGAAAATCTAATGTGAATCCTTTGAGACATATGTATTATGAAAAATAAAAACTTATTTACATCACTATTAGGTTTAGTTGAGGTTCATAAAGATGTAAAAAAACCTGTTTAATAGTGATAACATAATAACACATAGAAACAAGTGACTAACATAATTTGTAATATCATATTTAAAAAAATATAGTTTATTGTAACTTATATTATAAATTGTGTTATTTTATTTTATTATTATTTAGTGTTTTTAACCAGCTCATTTATGACACGACCCATGTTGACAACTAAAGAAAATCACGAATCAATCACTATAAATACTTACATCTATACTAATAAAGTAAAATATTTTTTTATCACATGTCATCTTCTCATACCATCATTGTTACATGCTATCGTCTTACAACCTCCATATCATATGTCATTAGCATAAAAAATAACTATTTAGTGAAATGCTAAAGCTCTTTTGTATATTATTTTTAAATAGTAAAACATATTTTTATTAATAAATATAATTTTTTCAATATAAATAAATATGATTTTATACAAAGAACTATTTTTAAAATTACAAATAAAAACAAATTAGAAAATTAGAAAGTTAAAAATCATTTTTTAAGAAAAGTTATTTAAAATGAAAGTTTAAAAAAATATTGTTATTATATTATTACTTGATTATGCATAATTCGAATCATATTTATATAAAAGATATAATATAATTTCCAAATATTAGTTGCTAAGTATTAATTTAATATTTTATGTCAATGATGTGCTCCAAATTATGCATATTAAACATATCAATTGCACATCAAATATTTCAAAAACTCTTAGTGAAAGTGATGTATTGTATCTAAATCGTTTAAATTGTGTTTTTAGGCTTGAGAAATAAGCTTAAACAAAGAGAAAGTTGAAAAAAACAAGCTCCGGAATTCAAGCATGGGGCCATGCCTCGATAAGCACGCTCCCATGACCAGCTTGAAACACGTCCTCATGCTTAAATTAGCACATCCCCGTGATTAGACATCTAACAGGACAAAAAGTACCGTCCCCCCAAATGTAGTCACAAGGTCATGCCCCCATGAGTCACAGGGGCGTGACCGCCCTAATCACACGGTCGTGAATCACGAGGCACGGGGCCGTGCCCCGACAACATCTGAGTGTACAAGCCGATTAACTTACGTAAGCATTGTACAAGCATGGGGTTTTGACTTTTAGGCATAGTATCATGTTTTAACACTCCAAAAAACCTATAAATAGTAGTTTATTTACAACTTTGAGAGTAGCTTTTGGGAGGTGAAGTGCTGGTGTTCTCTCTCGGGAAACCAACCCTTGGAATGCCTTAAAAGGGTTTGGAGGTCCATTCAACACTTAGAAAGAAGCTTGGGATCATTTAACATCATCCATAGTGGATCACCGGTTTGATTGTTTTAATTTACTGATGATTTTATTACTATATTCTATCTCTGTTGTTATATTCAAGCTCATTATGAGCTAAACTTCATTTATTATTTTAATTTAGTAAAACTTTATATAACTTATGATGAATTAGTTGTGCGGTTTATATTATATTAATGTTATGGTAATATTGGGTAAACTTTTGATGGGTAGTATTTACATTTGAATGAGGAGTTATAAACTTATGATTTGTAATTATAAATGTCATACAAGGTTGAAAAATGTATGAACTAACTTTTATTTGCGAAATCGGTTTTCATATTAAATCCATGGTTAATAAACTAGAAATGATTATTAAAAATCATATCACTTAACTTTCTAATCATTTGCGGTTCCTTTTATTAGTCTGAGAAATCTATAGTAATTGTAATGGTTTTATAAAATTAATAGTATGTTAAAAAAGAATATGATTAACTCTTTTTTTAACATTAAGTTATGTTTTCAAAAATCGTATGATGAAATGTTACACGAGATATACCTACATTACTAGTGGCTTGGATTGATCAACATTGTAAGTTACTCGATGTTAGTGTCTTTGTCACTATGGAGCTGGCAGACGAGACATCTACGTTGGCTCAGGTTTATAAACATTAACATAATTACATTAATCAATATCTTTAATCACATCATTAATTAATCGTAATTATATAAGTGTAATCTAATTAGGATAATAATCTTACTTCATTGAAAAACTCACCAAAATCTAATCTATCATTATCTATTTTTATATCGTTATTTTGTTTAACTTCTCGTTTACCAAATCAAAATTGATAGTCAATTATAAAGGTAGTTGAGTAGACTTAGTGTGTACACAGATTGATACTCGATTTTTACCAATACTATATTACCTCATGATAAGTACATTTGTTTATTGTGTGTGTAGTTTATTATTAGTAACAACTATTTAAAACTGAATTTGTACGAAACTTTTATCAAAATATATATACTATTTGCACGCCCCAATCAACCCGTGTATAACTCGGGTTTCTAAACTAGTGTATATATATACACACACATATATTTCATATGGACTTATATTTAGCTCTCTAAATAAATTTCTTGATCGGTGATTATACATGTACAAGTTATACATGCATGTGTATGGATATAACAAGTATCTTGTGTATGTATGTAAAACTGTTAATTAACAAGGTACATACTACATACAATTAGTTTCACGTATACATAGAATCTCTTATAAAAATACTAAAAAAATTAAACACGTTCTGTCTTGATGCAAATGTATGTGGTCTTTTATTTTGGTCAAATATTTGATTGATGGATTTCATGTCTCGAGATCTTAGTGCTCCAGATATTGAGCTTAGTTGGACTGTGGACCACGATTGCCTTTATCTTTTTAATCATGATATATACATGCATTTTATGCATGATATTTTTAATCGATGCAAAATATTTGTATATTTTGAATTTACGCTTATTGCTTATTGGTCTAGTGACATACATCTAGTATTTGTATAAATGAATCACCCTTCCACCCAGGATACTAGGTGGAGTTTGGTAATAAATTAAAAGTGTGTTCATCGTTAAAAAATATTTTAATGGGTTGATGTAGGTTATAACTGATTTAATGAACAAAATAAGGTAAATGCACCTTATACTTGTCATATGGCCTTCAAGGGTAAAAGTATAAAAATAAGAAAAAAAATTTACAATATCATTCTGACTTAAAATTCCTTTAGTATGTCTATTACAAGATCTTTTTTTCAAAATGCTACTCCTGACAAGACGTCGACGCATTCTTAAATAGGGTGTGGATGCCCAATCATTCAAAATCATACATGTGTCTAGTTTGTTGTGATTTTTTAGTTTGTGGAGACGGTTGTCTGTGCTGTGATTTTGAAAAAACAATGACATTTTGTTAAAGGACCGTGGATAAATTTGAGTGGCCCATTGTACAAGCGCTCACGCATTATCTAAGGAGGCGTTGGCGTCTTGTCTGGAAGAGACATTTTAAAAAGAAACTATTTGGAGGATATTAATTCGAAGGAAATAAGAAAGAAAACGGAAATTCGGGATTTTTTTCTTAAAAATTAATTTTAATAATTTTTATTTTGTTATTTGACGTGTTCATATGTTAATTCTGCATATTGAATTTGTATAGGTCCGTTACTGACTATACGTTGAACAAATATGCCTAATGCTCAATATATTTTATCACACTTTTATACACTTTTATACATACTGTTGTAAAAAACCATCGTCACATGTGTATTCGTGTTAATATAATGTTGTGTGAAAATAAATATTCCTTGACAGTATGTTGTTGGGTTTAAATGATAAGAATGATGAATTAAAGCAAATATGGACACAAAGTGCCCATATACATATAGTAGGTACCTTTAATGTCTAAGGATTTCTATTTTGAAAACTTAAAGTTGAGGTCACGTTTTATTTTTTATGTTCGTCTCACGTATATTATAGGTTTTTATCATCACATACTTGTAAAACCATATCATACGATACAAAATTTCTATTTTGCTGATAAATACGCTTTAATTCAAAAGATGTGTTCAAAGAGGTCATGTTTAAAAAATAATGTGAACACGAGGTACGTAATGTTGTATGCCTTAGGTAGCTCCTATGTTAAGGATTTACCATTTTGTTACAAAGAGTTAAAATTTAGGATCAATTGTACATATGACCTTATAAACATCCCTTAAATGTATATATACCCAAGCAAAAAGTTTAATTGCATATATAGCTCATTTATTATTATGTCAATATTACTCTTCCCAAAAAAATTAATAAGAACTTACACATGGATATATATATACCACTATGTTAGTATCCCGTATATTACACGGGTTGAATAAATAAAATAATTAATAATTAATAATAAAAATTTATGAATTATAAAACCATGTTTGAAGATAAAATATGATTATAATTGCATATAAACAACTATTTCAAGTAAATAAACAATAGATAGGTTAATATATATATATATATATATATATAAATAGATAGTCTAGAAACTCATATATTAAACGGATTATAGTTAGTAATAAACACGAAAAGTTACAGTACGATATTTTAATATAAGATATGTATAAAATTATATATACGTACGTGTTCAAGAGATAGAACAATTATACTATTTTTAACTCTATTATCTAAATAGTTTCATTTTTAAATATTTGTTTTTAGATTATATTATAAAAGTTTATGGTTTATAAAAATCTTGTTTATTAAAAACTCAAGTTTCTAATTATTCTGGTTGTTTTACTAAAACTATTTTTAGAAAATTCCATATTATTTATAATTATTTTAAGAAATGACTGAATTAAATATTTTGTTTAAAAAAGTTTAATGTTTTAAAAATTTATGAATTTTAATTTACTTAATAATTTTTTTTAAAAAAACATAGTTTGATTTTTTAAAAAATGTTGATGAGAGAGAAAAATGTATCAATTGATCAAATTAATTTTTATGAAGAGATAGAAATTGTTTGAGTGTATAAATTACTTTAATACCCTTTTGGAGGGAAAATAAAGTGAGCATGTTTAGAAGAATGACAAGTGTCAAAAATATGATTTAAGAAGATGACAAGTGACAAAAGAAAACTTCTTTTATTAGTATACTAGTTTTAGTAAACCCGTGTCTTACACGGGTTTAAATAAATAAAATATTAATATAAATAATTTATTAAATATAAAATGATATTCTAAGATATGATATAATTTAAATTACGTATGAGAAATGACTATAAATAATAAAACAATGATATCGAATTTTTAAAATATTGTTTTTATTTTTGTTAAATAAACATTTTGTTTTAAAAAAAAACTGTATAAAAATATTTTTAAAAAAATATCTTATTACAACTCCCAAATTTGCTTAATTTTGTTTTTAAAAAATTGACTTTTTAATAGTATTATTATTTAAAAATAAACTTAATAAATAGATTTATTTCTTAATTTATTAAATATTAAAAAGTATTAAAATAATATTATTATTAATTAAATTAATTATTTAATAGGAGAGAGAGGCGGAAAAATTTTGATGAGGAGGATTGTTGTGATGACATGTGGCACTCCCATTTACTCTTTTATTAGAATAAAAAGAAAAGATATAGATATAGATTAAAGAGTTTTAGAGGGGAAAATATGTTTTTAATTTATTTAGCATTTATAAGGTTGGTAAGAGAAAATTTGCCAATTATAAAATTTTAGTAAAAATAAAGGCAAATTAGTCATTATATAAACCACTTTTAATGAAAATTGGTAAATTTGCCAATTATGAGATTTTATAAAAAGATATATGAAAAAAATATTTGTTTGGGTATAAATACAATTAAAAAATTTTAGAGGGAGAATTATGTTTATAACCCTAAAATTTAATGTCTTATTTTTTTAAGTCCTATCTTTGTCCCACCATATGTATTTTAGATTTGTATTGTAACGTATCATTTTAAATTATATACAACTAGCATATATGCCTATGCCTATGCGACGGGACTAGCAATTTTTTTGGCATATATGTAGTCATAAATGATAATAAAACATACTTGCTAAACCTAAAATGTCTTGCCCTTAAATTCTAAGAAAATGAAAAAAATACAAAAATTTAATTAAAAGAAAAAAAGGCAATTAACCAATAATGATTAACTAATATTCACCTTAATTTGAAATGTATATAATTTATATATATATAAATTCAATGCTAGGGTTCGAGCTTTGAAATTAAATATAGTATAAAAAATTGTTCAAAACCGGTCATGTTTAAAAACCTTGATGTTGAAACTATTACCAATTTCATATAACAACGTGAAACCATTCGAATCTGTCATAGACCCTTAAAAGTTATTCCATTGCAAGTTCAAAGATTCTTTTATTTATTTCTATTTCAAGCCATGCCTTGCTTTCACTAGAATATTTGAAATACAAAGCAAAGCCAATAAACCAACACAACTAGAAAAGGAATAACACCTTCTTATTCTTGTTACTACTATAAAAAGAACATCATCAAATGATATTATAATTATAATTATCTTTTCAGTTATATTCGTGTTTTAATCAACAAAATTGTTCTATATCGCGTTTGATGGACTCAAAAGCAAGAGGCACCCAATTGCAGACTTTACTTTCTTACGATGACATTGAACCTCTTTGCACCTGGCAACGAGAGGACACTCACGACATACTATTGATCGATGTACCAGGTATGTACTCGTCATATCGTTTTTGTTATCCTAACATGATTACAAAAATGGTTCTTTAATAACTGGTTTCATTATCACAAGATGATCTAACGGTAAGACACCCGAAAAATCTCTATCAAATGACACATGTTCATACATGTCTTATGTAAACATTGTTGGATGATTATTGTCGTTAAAAAAAGTTAATTAGTATCTTTGAATTGTCTTCTCTTTTACATGTTATAGAATTCAAGAAAGAACAATTAAGAGTCCAGATTAGCAACACCGGCCTTTTAAAGATCTCTGGAGAAAAGGTTGTAGATAGTAAAAAAAGAAAACGTTTCCTAAAAGAAATAAAGGTTACCAAAGATTACGACTCAGATAAGATTCAAGCCAAATTTTCTCAAGGTAGCCTTCGTATTACATTGCCCAAAAAAGTTGTAATACCACTTTCCAAGTCAGAATCATCTCCTACGGTTGTGACACCATCGCCAAAAGATTGTCAAAGTGATACCGTCAACACAAATGACAAAGTTGCCATTCCGGATGTCAAAACTAGGGCGGGTCAAGTTTTGAAATCCAAAACGTTTACTCGTGTCATGGTGATTGTTGGCTTTGCATCTGTTGCCGCTTTTAGTGTTTATACTGCTTATAAATATTGGGCTTCATATATACGAGTTGATGAGGATTGATTCATTTATCAACTTTCATGTATTAAAGATTAACATGTATTTACTTATGCAATGAACGTACTATATTATATGTGGACAATAAGTTGAAGATGTATAAAGTATTAACATTTGTTTATTTGTTACATTAAATTGACTAGATATGTTATTGATTTATGTTCTAATTTCTTCATCCCAAGATTTATCAATTGTCCATGTAATTAACTTATAAACTCAAAAAGAACAATCATGTTTTATTGGATTGTTAAATATTAAGTTAATTAAACTTAAATATTTTAATGCAGGTACTTGTTCCGAACCAAATTCTAATTTTCTTATCTATAAATTTGTATAATAAGTTCGTGTTATTATGAAGTGTTAGACAAGTTCAATCAAGCTACTCATCACTAACACTGTTTTTATTTTGATATTTTAAATAAATATTTAACTAAAAACCTTAAAATTTTTGTTTTAGATAACATATTTCACTAGATTATAAGTTTAGATTAACGATCATAAACTTTAAGTTACTGGTTAATTTGTATACACTCTAAACTTTGTTTAATAGTACCAGTGTTAAATTTAATCAAGAAAATAAAGATGCTAATTATGATATGAATAACTAAACATTGTTCTTGTTTGAATAGAATTTTATTTGATGGTGTAATTTTTATTGAATGGAAACAATACGTATCTTAAAGATGCCAAACATGGTACGTCACAGTGTTAAACTCACAATCTTTAAACATATGCAGTAGGGTTGTTGACAAGGTAGGCTTCAACAACTTTGTAAAGACCTAAAACCTTTTCTTTTCCTGCTTTTACTTCTTCTTCCTTAATCTCGAAATCATCTTGTGTGTATATAGTTGTGATCATCTTCGAAACGGTCCCACCATTGGGCGAACCCTCAAACTTGATATCGTAAGACACCTTCTCAATTTTGTCAGATATACCTTCGCCTTCGATCAAAGTATATTTGTATGTGAGTGACTTCTCATCGAGTTCATCGATTTGGTGCTTCACCCAACCTGCACACGACAATTGAATTATACAACTTAGTTGTTTGGGTAGTGTTACCGCACCAAGCTGTTTGTGAGTTAATCGATATATTTCCACTAAAAGTTTTAAATGAGCATCACTTAAATAAGCCCGAGCTCGAGCTTAGATTGAAACTCATTTATAAATGAGCTTGAGCTTGACTAGACAAGTGACCTAATTAAACAATATTTTGTTATTAATTGGCTCGTTAAAAGCTTGAACCAAATCCTAGTTTATATAAGCCAAAGCTTGTGATTGAGTTTGAACTTATTTACTAACAATCATTAGCTTAACTAGGCTCGCAAGCCTAAACAAACAATCTAATAGTTTTTATACAATAAATTGAATAATTATTTCATAATATATATA
>BJCM01084891.1:0-13256 GCA_018326385.1 Flaveria bidentis
TTGATTTCTTGTTTTAATTGTCTTTTACAAAGGAACATACTCCTATTTATACTACATTGTACATATGCATAATAAGGAAACATGAGCTGTCACATTGCTGGTTGTTGCTGTTAATTAGAATCTTCACAAATATGGGAAATGATGTGATTGAGCAATCCTCTAACTGATCCCTCCTTTGGTCCTCAATCTTGGAATTTTTTATAATTCTAACACTTTTTACAATCAATTTGCGACTAATTTGCTAGCAACCCAAATTGTGACCCAAATATTTGCGATTGAATTTGTCGCCAAAATGTTTTGTGGGCAAAATTAACTGGTTTTTTGCCTAGGGTATATGTGACTGCAGTATAACAAATCTATCGTAGTGACCGTTTTCATTTTTAAGCTTACGACGGTCACACTGGTCGCAAAAATATGCAGAGTTTATTCTTACAAAGTTGACTTCTATTTAAATATATGTAAAAGTGAAATAAAATATAACAAACAAATCAATGTCATGTATTACTGGCAATCTTTTTTAAGAGGGAAGATAATGAAAGTTGTTTTGCGAGGTCATCTCTCGGAATTCTATCAGATTGCTCGTAAAAAAATTGTCGTCAATATTAGTGTTGTGTTATTCTAATATTTCATTACTCATCTCTTTCTATTCTTAGAAAAAAACCTAAACTAAATTTATAGAAACATAACCAACAACCCAAAGGTTTACTAGATTATATAATTATTCTCCTCTAGTTTTGATAAATAAATACATAAATAAACAAAATAACCAATGTAAGGTTAGTCGATTCAATTTTGTAGTTGAAGACACTAGAAAGTCTCTCGGGAACATCCGAGCCAGTTTGTGATATGAAACGGGATCTATCGAAACCGCTTCTGAAAACCTTTTTTGGGTAGCGTTGACTCAGTATGAACGGGTTTTTAAAATGATCCAACTTTGCCAAAAACCGGCTTTAGGCACCTCTACCAGAAAGGGGTGGTTTTTGCTTGATGTCATCCAATTGGGATTGGCCCAAATTGAAGCATGAAATTGCGCGGACCTACACTTACAACTGGACCATTTCAACACTACAAAGTTTTGTATGATTTCAAGTCCTTATCACCATTTGGCCCCCAAGAAGGTGACTTTTTATCTTCAATCAAACATCAATAATTTCGATCATATTTAAATCATTTTCATCTCTTCCAAAGTGACATCTTTTTTTTCTGTATATAATAACATTAAATAAAACTTTTTTTGGATAATATGAAAAACATTATTAACAAATAAGGTGTGTTTACAAGATTGTTTTATTTAACTACTTTGCATATGTAGGATAAAATTCAATATATGAATACTATATTGAGTTAGATTCACATGTAGCTTATAAGATACTCTTTTCTTCATATGCAATTTATTTCTTTCTGATATTATTTTGGTATCCAACTAGCTTTCTCTAGGACATAGAATTACAATTTTACCCCTTTTTCCTTGAAATTGATAAGGTACCAACATTTTCCTATAACTTACAATTAACTTTTCTGAGATTTAAACAAATATATACAAGTACAACTCGATAAAGGGTTAGGAGAAAAAAATAATAGAAAAAAAATATTTTTAAGTTTTAAAAATTATTGCATTTTTCTAGGGCGCTTGCTAGCTCACATGAAGATGAGAGGGATAACATGCTTTTTGTACCCACAAACAGTCTTTGTGAGATGAAGAGAAGAGATATACACGTTATTAGAGCAGTTTTTATATTGTGAGAGAGGCAAGGGCATTGTCGTCCGGAGGTATTTTTTAGAGCTTTCATTAAAAAAAAATAAGGATACTCTTACAATGATACGCTATTTATTTTTTCTCTCTTATATTCAATCTTGTGATTATCTATAAAATGAGACCCATGGTAAACTACATTAACAATTCGCACAACATGCTAATATCACTTATTGAAAGACAATCATGCAAATCATGATTAAAAGAGAATAAGCCTAAAACCAAAAGAAAACAAGAATGAAAAAGCAAAAAGGCCATGGGATGGTGTCTTTCTTCTTCTTTGTGTAAACTTTTGGAATAGACACTAAAATCATATCCTGTTACATCTCACAAGGTGTGCTATCACATCCTACAAGAGCCTTATTTTTCAAACTTGTAGGTTTTAAGTTAACTTCCACCCACAATATCACCTTGACAATGACATCCTTTTTTTCTTCATAAAATCATCATTCAATTCATTCCTTCTTTTGTGGTTTTAGTGATTGATTGATTGATAGTTTACACCTTTCTTTATTCAATTCTAAAAAATAACACACACATACACACACACATAAGTTATGCATTGAAACAGTAACTTGAAAGCAAAGCTTGAGGCTTAACAGTTTTTTATCACAAACCCTTCTGTTTTATGAAGTTATTTTTAGAAAGAAAACATCTTTCTCACTTTAAATTCAATCTTGGCAGCTTTTCAATTCTGGGTTTTCTGATTTTCCTAACATATGTTTGTGGGTTGTAATCTTTTACTGAAACATGAGTAAAAGATTGCATATAATTTGTGAGTTAAAGATTTGACTTTTGAATGGTTACATGTGATGAAGTTGTAGATGAAGTGTGAGGGTGAGTGTGTGGGAGTAGTATCGAAAGCGTTCGCCGGAGAAGATGGACCGCAGGAGCTGGCTTTGGCGGAGGAAGTCGTCGGAGAAGAGCACCGGAGAAACCGAAAGCTCCGGTGGATCAGTTTCTTCTCATTCTGAAAGATATTCAGATGATCAGGTATGGTCAACACATGAATCTTTAATTAGTGCCAGTACAATATTGTGTTTCAGTTTCTTTAAAAGACTTGTATATTGTCTTCCAGTTGTAAACATGTGAGTAATGGTACAACCATTACAGCTTTTGGTACATCATTTATTTCATAAGGTAGTTGATTTCTTTGGTTTGCCTGACAATGGCGGATCATCACATTGGAGTTGGTTAATGGTTACTTTGATATGATCATATGATTGAAAGAATCTTCATTTACTTTTTAAGAGTCAGAAAAAGTAAATGTTAAAATTTTACATGGGAAATTTGTAAAGTAATAATCAAATTTTATGATTATTCTAATTAAGTTAATCACAAAGTTTTTTTTTCTAATCAAATCACTTGTAAAATTTTTATTTCAATCGGATCATTAAAGTTTCAGTATTGTTTTGATTAAGTCATTCATAAGTTGCAAAAAAGTTATAAAAATTATAATTACAAAAAAAATTAACAATATTTATAAAAAAACTGATTTATTTTAAAAAATTATGAATTATTTAAAACAATTTAAAAAAAACATGAGTAACCTGATTATAACACTTATAAAACTTTAATGACCTAATTAGAACAAATAAAAATATTAGTGACTCAATTGAAACACTTTTAAAATTTTAGTAACCTTATTAAAACAAATAAAAATATAAATGACATAATTAAAACACTGTTAAAACTTATTTGTTAAAACTTATTTATTATTCTGTAAAGTTTTCCCAATTTTAAATCCACATAATTATAACTAAAAGGTTTTAAAAAAGGTTGTAAAGTGCAAACACATAATGGATAAAAATGTCAAATGTGACACCTAAGTTAAAGAGTTCTAGTTTCACCGTTGAGCACCACAACTTTTGTTTTATTTTCGAGTGTTATTTGTAAGTTTTTCTAATTTCATTAGTGAGGTAGAAACCACCGTCGTTTGGCAATAGTACACCACTTAATATGTTCTCTCATGGGTGCCGGTATGGTTTTCATGCTTAATCCAATCCTATCACAGAGTCAAATGATGTTTTATTTCTTTTGGTAAGGTGTACTTGAATCAAAATTCTCAATCACTCGAAGTTACATCAATCGTCGATCCTCCACGCCCGACTGACCATAACCATGTCGTGAATACCCTTTCGGAGAAACTATCCGAAGCACTTCTGACCATTAAGGCCAAAGAACAGTTAGTAAACCAGCATGCTAAAGTAGCAGAGGAGGCTGTCTTAGGTATACAACAATTTTTTAAATGTATTCAGTTTTGTCACACACACACACACACACACACACATTTTCTCTGATTATTACAACTTCAAACAGCAAACGCAAATACTACATTGGTGTTATTTGGTTTTCATTGATTTTGTTTGTTATAGGATGGGAGAAAGCAGAAAAGGAAGTCTTGGCTTTAAGGCAACAAGTTGAGGTTCTAACTGTCAGGAACGCGACACTCGAGGATCGCGTTGGTCATCTTGATGAAGCCTTGAAAGAGTGCATGAGACAACTCCGACAGACGCGAGAAGAAAAAGATCAGATTGCCAACGAAGCACTCGAAAAGAAAATATCCGAAAGCGAGAGTTCTTTGACATCCGTTGATGCTAATCTTTACCACAAGCTTGAAATGTGTGAGAAGGAAAACTTGGAGTTAAAAGACAAGATTTTATCAATGGCTGAAGAGCTCGAAATTCGAGTGATCGAGAGGGATTTAAGCAACCAAGCTGCAGAACAAGCCAGTAAGCAAGTTCTTGATAGTGTGAAGAAAGCAGCTAAGCTTGAAGCTGAGTGTCGTAGGCTAAACTCGGTTCTTCAGAAAGCTAGTATTCATCAACTACAAGCTTGTAAAACACCATCGGTTACTGAGAATAGAGATTTAAAAGAGATGAGTAAATTTGAGAGAACCCGAATGGATTCCTTTGTGGATATCGATCTCATGAATGACTTTCTTGAAATGGAAAGACTTGTGGCATTGCCCGGGAGTTCCGAAGTTGATGAGAGGTTAAAGAAGGTTGAATCGTTGGAAATTGTTTTAAAAGAGCGTGAAAACGAACTTAAAGAATCAAAAAACCAACTTGAAGAGAGTGAATCTAAGTTGGGTGATTATGAAAATGAGCTTCAAACATCAAGAAACCGGCTTGAAGAGGCTAAATCTAAGCTGGCTGAATGTGAAAACGAGCTTAAGGCAACACGATATCGGCTTGAAGAGGCTGAATCTAAGTTAAATGAGCGTGAAAACGAGCTTAAAGCATTAAGAAATCCGCTTGAAGATGCTGAATCTAAGTTATCTAAATATGAAAACGAGCTTAAAGCATCAAGAAATCAGCTTGAAGAAGCTGAATCTAAGTTATATGGGCAAGAAAATGAGCTCAAGGCATCAAGAAATCGGCTTAAAGAGTCTGAAATCAAGTTGGCTGAACGTGAAAACGAGTTAATGGCATCAAGAACCCGTCTTGAAGAGGCTGAATTCAAGTTGGCTGAGTATGAAAACGAGCTTAAGTTATCGCGACATCAACTTGAAAAGGCTGAATCCAAGTTGGCTGAGCTTGAAATCGAGCTCAATGCATCGACATATCTACTTGAAGAAGCTGAATTTAAGCTGCATAACACCACAAATCGTCTAGAAATGTCTGAAGCAAGACTTGAAGCTGCCTATGTGAAAAAAGAAGAGGCTGAATCGCGATGTAAGGCACTACAAACCGAGATAGAAACCTTGGTTTCAAAAGTTGATTATTTGGAAAACAACATCCAAAAGGAGCGAGATTTATCGAGGAAGACTGAAGCAAAGTATCGAGACCTCAAAGATGAGGTATCAAGACTGCAACAGGAAGCTCAGGATTCAAGATCAGAAAATCAAACCGAAGAATTTCGATCCCTCAAAACAAAACAGGTGAGTTTCAGGCTACGCACACTACATGCATATCCTAAAAAAGTAATTACAACGTTTCAGGGTACGAATTCACATGTGGCGTGAATGCACACCCTAAAACTATTCTAGAGGCGAGAAATTATATCGTTCTATAAAATTTTAGTTTCAAGCTTTGAGTTTGTTTTAGGAATATATGACCAAACATTTTGTGTGACATTTGTAGGACAAGGAGTTAGCGTTGGCCGGAAGTAAATTTGCCGAGTGCCAAAAGACGATCGCTTCTCTTAATCGACAGTTACAAGCACTTGCAACCCTTGATGACTTCTTGATTGACACCAATAGTTTGTAACAAGTGTTTGTGAATGATTATGAATAATGAGCCGTGATTTTTAGCCATCTACGCGACGAGTTTACTTCCATTCGACTTAGAAATCCTAAATTTTTGTGCCTTGAATATCAAGTCCGGCTCGTATTAATTGTTGTTGATATAGAATGATGAGTGATTAACTCTTGTACATTCGCATCAACTCTTATACCACCTCCACCCCAAGCTTTTAAGGGTGTATATATATTTCTCATGCCACTAAAAGTAATCCTCTAGGATAAAACTACATTGATTGTATATTCTTGAACACCAAAGAGTTCGCGATTCAAACGAGTCGGTAGAATCAATGACTGCATCTTTGATGCACTGCTAGTACTCGTACATCTAAGAATTCTTAGTTGCATAGTTGTAAATTGCCTCAACTAAAAAACAACATTAATTATTCAATAGCAAAATTACATGCTCAAGACAAGCTCGGATATGATGTTTCACACTATATCTCATATTTGTTTACTATTCTTATTAATATTATTGGGTTATTTACATTTTATAACCTATAATGCGTTAAAAAATACACTTATACATAATACATAAAAGATAATCAAAGTAGTGGGAGAGAAAAAGTATGACGTAAAGTAATGGGAGAGAAAAAGTATGATGGTTACATAACTATTTTATGTATCACATTCAAAACATTCTAAATTATTATAACAGCTCTTAATATATTATTGATTCTTAAATAAATGTACATCTAATCGTATAATCCTTATATGATAGAAGTGAAAACATGTGAGAAAAAGCAAAAAGTAATAAACGAGGAAAATATGTTCAAGGATTCTAATGATCATTAACATGAAATCATTGTTAGAAAAAGGACAAAATCTTTGAATTTTGGAACCATAAAGCTAAGTAGAATGATGGATCTATGAATATTAGTAGGGTTACACATGCCCATAGACATCCCCACCACCAAGTTAAAAGTGATTTTGACACTCACATGCGGGCATGCATACTATCATGCATAATAGATAATACATAAACAACACATTATTATTGCAGTTATTAAATGTTACCATTTCTAAAAGTAACTACAGGTTTAAAACAACTGTTCTATAATCTACAAGATTCCAGCATAATACATGAATATCAACCACATACTCAAACTATGGTTGGAAATTTGGTAATGTTTTATCTTTTAAAACTCAAATGGAATGAGTTTAAAGACAGAAGTTGAGTGTGTTACAGTGCATAAAAACATCCTAAACCATCTTCATATAATTTGGATCATCATTATAATAATACAGTAATGTAATTGTATATAACATGTTAATTGTTTATTTAGAAAATGGACAAAGTAAGTGTATGCAATTAGACATACATAAGGGGTGAGGGTGAACTTCTGATACGGACAAACCGAACACAAAATTCGTGAGTTCGAGTTTGACCATGCAGGTTCAATCAAACCTATGAACACGCTTAGCTAAACTAAAGGGGTCTTGTTCAGATCGTATTAAATAAAAGATATAATATGTCACATTTAAACAGAATTAATATTTTATGTCAAACCTAAAAAGATAAATAAAAAAAAGAATTTCAAATCAAGTTTTACCATTTAAACATAATTACTTTATACACACTTGTATTTTCATTGTAAATTTGTAATTTTAGGTATTCATATGCAAAAAACAAATCAGGTTAAATAGGTCGTGTTCATTTGCTTGGCACGATTTCCAAGTTCGTGTCAACCCATGAAAATGTCGTGTTCGGGTTCATGTGATTGGCATGATTTCAGGTTCATGTCAAATTTTCGGGTGATTGTCAGATCCGGCCCGCCAAACAACAAACACAACCCATTTATTACTCCTAAAGCATGGGCCGACCATTCAGACCCCTCTGATAATTTGACAACAGAAAAGATGCCAAACAAACAAAAGCCGACTAGTCAAAAAAGTTTTAAGCTTTATAGTATTTTCAAGGTTGTTCAACTTACATTCACTGAAGGGTCATGTTCTTCACTCTACTAACTTAATAACATGAATGTAAATCCTCTAAAAAACAGAGCATATAAAGAACCAAGAAAAAGAACAAAAGTTTGAGATTGGATTATCACCTGGATATTATAATAATTCTCAATTGGTCCTATGCAGTTACTAAAATTGGTTTTATCGCGATTTGAGTTTGGTTGACAGCTTGATAAGTTCTTGTTCATCTTCAAGTTTCTTTCTTCTAGCAGCCTCTTCTTTTTGTCTTTGAATCAGTTCAAGTTCCCTGTGTCTTTCCTCCTCCTTTCTTTGAAGCTCAAGTGCTTCTCTTCTTTGAGCTTCTTCTACCCGCCTTCTATTCTCTTCCAACATTTTATCAAGTTCTTCTCTCTCTCTCCTCGCTTTCTCCTGCTTATTTATAACTTTTTCGTTAGTATATTTCCATTGTATACAACTCTCCTAAATTGTTTTTATTCAAATGTTTTTGATGATTATGGTGATTATATTGTTATCGTAATCATAAAAACTAATAAAAATATACATAAACGTGTTTGTGGGTCGACCATACCCAGCCCAGCCCAGCCCAACATGCATATTTTAACCGTAAACAATGACCTGTTGTGACCTGTTAACCCAACCCGCCTATATGAGAAGATTGATCACCTCTTTCTGTCTGGCTTCAGTAAGGGCTGCTTGTTTTTCTTGTTCAAGTTGAGCCTCTACATCAGCAAAAAGTTTCTTCTGGCCTTCTTCTACTCGCCTTTCTATTTCTAGTTTGACTTCCTCTGACTCCAATTTCTCCTCGACTTTTGTCCGGATTGCTTCTTCTATTCTCCTTGCAGTCTCCTCTTCTAAAATCTTGAGCTGCATCTCCTGTTCAAGCCTAAAAACAGATGCAGATAGTCAAGCTTTTTTCACATAAAAATCTTTAATATATAGACTCAGTTAAAACAAAATCATTTTAGCTTTTTGGTACAAATGTAAATTGGTTTTAAATAAATAACTGCAGTAGTCCATATAATAACAAATAATAAATAAGAAGAAAATAAGTCTTGAGAAATAATATAATGGAAACTAAATAGAACCTAAACCATCAAGATTTTCTAAACTCTATATTAATGTTCCCATTTTTTGCATCAAAACAAATACAAAAAGAGGATATAATTTGAGATTAATATTAAAGAGAACGTGGTTTGGAGGGATCATAGACAGTAAACTCATCCTCTAGATATTTAATGAGTGATCATCCACATATTTCATTTTAGATTTTATTTATACAACATACAATTACAACACCCTACATTAAGAATATGCTTCCTTCAGCCTAGAAATAAGTCATAAATTTTGGAAAGCTTCAGATGTTTGCTATAAATCAACAGGAAAAACCTTCAAGGTGTGGTGCAGTGGTAAGCACCTGATTCCTCCCTATCAGAGGTCTTAGGTTCCGAGGTTCGGATCCTGCTTCCACTAGTATTTTGCATAACCTCTTGAAGGTCATCTGCTCAGCGCAAGTTGCAATTTGCCTGACCTTGTTGGTTAGCAGAGTATTGACAGGTCCCGCAAGTTGACCGGTAACCGGTTGTCATGGTTACCAAACAACCATAACTGGTTCTCATGGTTCCGCAAGTTGACCGGTAACCGGTTGTCATGGGTATTGACTTTTAGGGGTTAACAGAGGAATGTATTTCAAAAAACTATTATATCGGTATGCGGTGGTGGGAAAAAGGGTTTTACAATAATAGTGGTGATTTTATATATCCCTGCAAAGCTACATTTTAACTTATTTCACATTCATATAAGCATACACCATACCAAAGATCTTTAAAAAAAGCAATCTATGCAACTAAAACCAAGTGAAGTTGAACATATTGCAAAACCAACTCAAAGGGTTAGGAAAACCACCGAGTAAGTCAAATCAACTCATGTGTCAATAGAAGTAGTAATAGCTAATGAGAATGAGTTGAGAGAAACAGCAAGCTCCTGAATAACCAGAACTATTGTTTTCCAGCTATGCTCATACCCATTACCCACTTTTATAAACTGTACTTCACCATCAACTTATTAAAGCATTAATCAAATATAGCCTTGGTCTAAGAACAAACAAGTGTGATAAAATCTTACATGACTCCAATACCATTACTAAGGCAAGTGTGATAAAACAGAGAATATACAAATACTCTACCGAAACTTCTATCTACTGCTGCTATTCTGATAATTCCACCAAAAGCATACATCATCTGTTTAGAAGTTAAATTTTACTTTGAGTGAAAGATTCCAAGTAATATTAAAGCAACCTAAATGCATGATCTTAGAATCACATGGTAGTACAGATCTCTTTCATTTGGATATTATCTTATCTTTCATCATAACCAAAAATGAGAGTTCACTTTGACCCCTATCCTTGCAATGGAGGATACCTCAATGACCCGTGATACAATACATCACTACACAGAATTAGTGAATGTTTACTGTTTCTCCCCTCAATATTAACAGGCATGAGATAAAGTTGCATAGGTCTGCCATTGACCTCATATATGTTCAAAGCTACTAAACAAGTAATGCCCAATAAGTTTGACTCAGCCTGCCTAAATATTTCATATATCTACAGGTTCAAGGCAACAAGTTCATAACCTATAAGAACATACATATTGAACCAAGGATAACTAGTAAGTCTTGCTCAAACATGCCTCATTACCCTTTTTATTGTAAAATCAACATAAAGTAAGAGATAAACAGCACCGTGCAAGTAGGCAACAAACACATAGTTTTAAGTACCTTTTCTTTTCTTCCATTTCCTTCCTTGATTTTGCAAGGGCATTTTTTCGTTCAGTAGACGTACTTCTCGGGCTCGGAGACTCAACAGGACTTAGTGAAGAAGCCCTGCTTCTTCGCCTTCTATGACGCCGAGGTGTTGGAGACCGACTTTTCTTATGTCTAGAAATCGGTGATCGACTTCTCCAACGGCGAGGGCTACCAGAATGACTTCTTCTCCTAGTTTCCATAGTAAACAACAAGTCACAAAACCACATTGAACACTAAAATCAAAGTTTCTTTGCCAAAAACACAAGGAACACCCAAATTCAACCTAAATTAGTCACAATCTACCTTAAATTAGACTTCTTTGGCTATTCAAACACAAAGGAACAAAATTCATGTTTGCCCAACCCTAATTGCAACTAAACACTCAAATTCAACCTAAATTTGTGTGGTTTATGTACACCAGCACTCAATTAGTACACATATAAGTTATTATTAGCCCTTTATGCTTAATTTCAACATATGTATTACGAATACATAATGTTTTTATGAACTACAATTAGTTGAATCACAGAAATAGACTGAAGTCAGAAGAATTTGAAGGGACCTGGTGTGAGTAGTGGTGTAAGGCGAACGGCTCCGATCCCTCCGGCGGCGGCGGGTGACCGGAGACGGCGAGTATCTCCGGCGGTACGACGACGGAGACCTCGACATGCTACGAGGCATTATAATTATTATTATTGTCCCTTTAACAATATTGTTGTTTTGATGGAAGTGAAAGCCCGTCGATGTTCATCTCGTATGCTGGTGGAGTGGTGGGTGTTTGGTTTTATTTTTTATTTTTTATTTTTCTTAACTTATGCTTATATTTTAAAGTAGTTATAGTTTATTTTTTATTATTTGATAAAATATATTTATGTGTTTGGATTAGCTTATGTTTTACAAGTTGATTATGCGTTAAATCCATCATTCTTTAATTTGTTACGGTAATAAGTTGCTTCAATAATTATTAATCTACCATCATTTGAGTACAAACGAGTAACTTACATTCTTATACAAATAAGTTTTTTCAAATAAGTTAAAAATCATCTTCAAATAAGCTTTTTAAAATTAGTTTTTATAAGCTAATAAGCATAAGCTTAAAAAACTAAATCAAACATCAAGTGAAACTTATTTTGTAAAAAAAGCTAAAAAAACTAAAAAAGCTATAAGCTTTGTTAAAAAAACTATGCAAAACACCCCCTTAAGAGTTAAAACACTTTATTCCCTCAACTATTGTTCAATCTATAGATTTCAAGTGTGTTTTTCTCTTTGGGGTAATTAAAGAAGACTGGAAGCTGTTACGATATTCTTGGCTTTTGCTCCATCCAAAAATTTCATGGTCTATCAACTTGATGTCAAGTGTGCTTTTCTCTATGGGGTAATTGATGAATAGATGTATGTCAAACAACCACCTGGTTTTGCAGATCCTGATCATCCTAATTATGTCTACAAGCTTGATTAAGCTCTTTATAGGCTGCACCAAGCACCAAGAAAGTGGTATGAGACTCTACCTCAGTATCTCTACAAGCATGGATACAGAATGGGTACTATAGATGGAACTCTCTTTATCAAAGGACAAGAAAATGACTTGATACTAGTTCAAGTATATGTAGATGACATCATCTTTGGTTCAATTAATCCAAGGCTCTACAAAGACTTTGAGAAGCTGATAAAGGACAGATTTGAAATAAGCGCCATGAGGGAACTCAATTTCTTTCTGGGAATTCAATTGAAGCAAGTTGAAGATGGCATCTTCATAAGTCAGTCAAAGAATGTTCAAGACATACTCAAAAGGTTCAACATTACTGATTGTAAGATTGCTAAGACATCTATAGCAAGAAACCACTCCCTTGGGCCTGATCTTGAGGGGGAGTGTGCGGATGAACACCTTTACAGGGCTATGATTAGGTCTTTATGTATCTTACAACTAGCAGGCCTGATATCATGTTTTCCACATGTATTTTCACAAGATATCAAGCCAACCCGAAGATGTCTCATCTTATCACTACCAAGAGAATTCTAAGATACCTCAAAGGTGCCTCAACACTTGGTCTCTGGTATCCCAAAAACTCTAACTTCAATCTGTATGCATATACAAATAGTTATTATAGTGGCTGCAACATGACTGCAAAGTCTACATCTAGGGGATGTCAGTTTCTTGGTGGAAGGGTTGTCTTATGGCAATGCAAGAAACAATCTTGTGTCTCTACATCAACTGCTAAAGCTTAATACATTGTTGTTGCAAGCTGTTGTGCTCATGTGCTTTGGATTCTGTAGAGAATATGTATAGAGGCTGAAGCAACCAAAGTCTTTCTGCATGCATGCTGCACAAGTACTGAAGAAGAATGCTTCGGAAGTTTCACACATGCAACAGAAATATTCTAAGTGTGAAATCTTCCAAAGCCAAGACCAATATCTTCCGAAGCCAAAGATGAAGTCTTCCGAAGCGTCAGAGACAAAGTCTTACGAAGCTCAACTCTTGAAGACAGATTTCTTCCGAAGACTTTTAACAACATGCTTTATCTGATGTACTTT
>BJCM01084892.1:11625-35309 GCA_018326385.1 Flaveria bidentis
CGAACCGAAACCATATAATCAAACTTGTAAATTTAGAGGTGTAATCATATACTTATAAAAATTATTAGCCTATTAGTTACTTATTTAACTTGTATTATGATTGTTATCTAAAATAGATTAAATATTTAGGTTTCAATAATATTATTTAATTTTTTTATTCGAATTGATAGATTAAAATGTTTTATTGAATATATTGTTCTTATATTTTGTAATTACATTTAATTTTAACGTCAACTATATTATAAAAATATATAGATTATTACTTTAAAACATTTTCTTTTCTAAAACTTGAAGCACAAATGGTAAAACCGAAAAAACCAAAAACCGAACCGAAACCGAAATTAAAACCGAAAATCAAAAACCGAAAAAACCAAAACCGAACGGTTTTAAAAACCTAGAAACCGAAATATCGGTTTTTGGTTTTGGTTTTAGGCCAAAACCGATCCAAACCGACCATGCACACCCCTACAAAGAAATTCAAACCGGTTTTGACCGGGTTAAAAGAGGGCAAAATGATAAACAAACATTTTTTTAAACCGGGTCGGGTTAGGAAAGTCGGTTGGATGTGCACCTCAAGTAGAGATAAAAAAAACAGGTTCGGGAACCGGTTCATCCAAAAAAACCGGAACCGGTTTCAAAGAAAACCGGTTTTGGCCCAAACTGGTCCCGAACCGACCCAAACCGCCGGTTTCTAAACGATTTGGTTTCCACGCACTCGAAATTGGTTTATAAACCGGTTTAAAAGTTAAAAACCGGTTAAACCGATAAGAAAAACCAGTTTGGGTAAAAAAAACCGGTTTCAAACCGGTCCGAACCGGTTTGATAGGTTTGAGTTTTCGGTGTGCCAAACCGGTTTGAAGAAAAACTGGTTTGACCCCACAATAAAAAACCAGTTCAGTTTTAAACCCGAACTGATTTGGCCAAACATGTTTGAACACCTCTAACCTCAAGTAGTGTAGCCTATGCCTATAGCACCACTCTAAAGAAAACGTTTGGATAAAATGCTTGTTTGGAAGAGCTTCTTAAAAGTTCATTTTGACTTTTTTGAGAGGTAAAAAAATAAAAATACCCCTTAGGAGTTATAATTTATAACTTTTAAAAGGTTATTTTTTTCTTTTGACCATAAAAAAAAATCAAAAAGTAGCTTCTAAAAATTTCATCCAAACATGCTCAAAATAGAAGATGGAGTATCTGGCTCATGAAACAGCACACTTATCCACCTTCAATCTCCCGACGACAATGGCAGCAACAAGAACACCTTCATCCCCTCACTCTCCAACACACATTCCACTGCTTCTAACCACCGTCACAACACTACTACTACTACTACTACTACTATCTCCCACCACCATCATACCCACAAACGCCAACGAACCACCCACACCAACACCAACACCCACACCATGGCCTGTGCAGTTCCACTCAATCCTCATGATGAACTACAGCGGCGAACTCGAACTCATCGACCTCTGGTACGACTGGACCAACGGCCGCAACTTCAACATCATCCAATACCAGCTCGGCAACATCCTCTACGACCTCGAGTGGAACAACGGCACCTCCTTCTTCTACACCCTCGACTCCGACCGCCAGTGCTCCTCCGTTCAGCTCGACGTCGGAATCCTCCGCCCTAACTGGCTCGACGGCGCCACCTACCTCGGCCAACGCCACGTCGACGGCTTCCTCTGTTACGTCTGGGAGAAAGCCGATTTCATCACATACTACGAAGATGTCGCCTCCAGACGCCCCGTTCATTGGGTGTTCTACACCGGTAAGTCGATTGTTGTTCTGTCTGTAGTTGCAATTGTGAATTGTGACTGTGTGATTGATGATTTGGGGATGAATCATGAATGTGTGAAATTAGGGTTAGGGTTAGGGTTTTGAATTGGGATTTTGATGAATGTGTGTAGGAAGAGAAGCACATGTGATGACGTTTGAAGTGGGTGCGGCTCTTGAGGATGCCAAGTGGCAGGTGCCTTGGTATTGTTTTGAGGAGAGTGGTTCAATTGCTGCAACAATGGTGGATGATGCTCATAATGGTGCTATTACGCATAGAGGTTTTGTGGATTTTGCTACTCGTGGAGTTGCAGATGTGTAGTGGTGATTTGTCCATTGTTTTGTTGGAGATTGATTTGATCTTTTGTAGTTTGTTCCTCGTAATAAGTCCGTGTGTTATGGCTTGTCGATGAGTATGATCAGACTCATACTCACTAAATAACAAAGGATCAAGAATTCTTTCATGGAGACGTCCTCACATCCCTATGAGACGGTGTTCCCTCTCATGACGGGGTTGTGGTGGCTCCATGCCCTCTCAATCACGTCGCATAAGGTCATAACACACGACCTAATAAGAATTTGTGTGCTTACAAATATAGAAAGAAATTGTGAAATTCAGACCTACAAAGGTTTGGTTTTTGGTTCGATTCATAATAGACCGTTTGAAGACCAGGCGGTTTTTATCTGTCTAGTCTTCTATTTTAGGTCTTCCGGCCTAGTCGTGCCGGTTGAGCAGGTCTGGTCTGGTCTTTGGGGTTTGCACACTTAAAAGCATATGCTTAATCTTTGCTTTGGAGTGACTAAATTTGAGATATTATGATATGGATTCGATCCTTCTAAATTAGAGGTGGTTAAATGTTGACATGGCACGAAAATAATCACGTTTTGGATCACAAGTAGACGAGTTATGTTCGGCTTGACACGTTTAAAAAAGAGGTTGACCCGTGTTCTATTTATGTCTCAAAATTAATATTTTTTTATGTTTCCCTTCTAGAGATGAATGTTCAATTACTTTTACTTTTAAGTATTTAAAATAAACGATTTTAGTTTTAAATGTTAATCTTCTCAACAACTATATCAATCTAAACAAATTATAATTGGGTTGGATGAGAATTTACAAGTCAAGATTCGTCGTTACCTAAACATTATTATTCAATGGTCGAAATATTAAGCTTGATGGTGAAGCTTAAATCCATAAGTTCATACCAACTTTTGACCATTATGATTGGTAAATGTATTTGATCGTAGATGTCAAGAACACCCATTTATTAGTAAAAAACTCAGAAGTTAAAAAGAACCCAAAAACTCCATGATATATAAACCTTTTTACGTTCCTCGAATGTGGCCACAGTGTGATCTTATGTGACAGTTTGACTACGCGTGGGGCGTCATATGTGAAACAATCATAATTAAATTAAATAATAGACTATCATTCAATTAAATAAAAACTTTAGATGAAAATACGTTTAATAAATAGTTTTTTTTTGAGAAAGTGTTTCCTACGTATAATAATAAAGAGAAAAAGTTTTAAAATGTTAAATTATTGTTTTTTTTAAATGTCTTATAAATTTCTTTTCAAAATGTCCTTATCTACGAGCAGACGCCCATAGGGCTTAAGCGTCCATTTGTTGTGTATCTTTTTATCACTGGTTTTGTTGTACGATGCATCCGCGTCTTTTTATGAAAACGTAAACATCTTGTTTGGAGAGAGCATTTAGAAAAATATTTTGAAGGGGAGAGAAGTAAAGAAAAATGGATATTTTTGGAATTTCCTAAAATTAAAATCATAAAAAATATGAAAGTTGGATAAGGAGGTTGGATATGATAATCCCAACGTCGAACACGAACCACAATTTCCATCAACCCTCATCCTCTTCCCTTTCCTTAAATAATATATTAAAAATCTATATAAACAAAAAAACACAATTTCCTATGTCTAACAAACTCCTATCAAATACGAGTAAACTAAAATACGTTTCCTGTAAGTTTCATTATTTTAAATAATAATATATATAAATCTGTCAAGTCTGAGATTTTTTTTCTTAAACCAAGTATATATATTATTTTAAATAATATTCATGTTTCTATAATGGTTCACTGGATTTTTTATTTATCTTTGCTATTATAATATAAGTGTAGCAGAAACAGCACGTTAATATCACAGACATATTATTTTCTAAAACATTGTTATTTGCTAAAAATTTTGGCTTGGTTTAACATGTTTGTAACACGTCTACGTCCAACTGTTTTCTCCCCGCATTTTATAAATCGAATTCCAAAAACATAATGAATAATTAGAAGTTACAAATCATTTAATTACCCTTGCTGCCTTGCCCCAATATTGACATTACCTTCAACTAGATGTTTTCATGGCATGTTGACTCATGAGGTAGATTAAAAATTATAGAAGATTACATCACATGGTGTGTCATTGAAAAAAAAAACTCCCTTTGGTGCACATCACAATTGAGACCTTAGTAGTAGTACACATCACTATTGAGACCTTATAAACATGACATGCATACACCCCTGTGAAGTTACACAAATGACCTTATTCTTGCATCCCTCATCCTCAAACTCAATTTACACTTTATTCCCCTCTTCTACTCTGGTGTTTTTCTTCTTCTGGATTTACAGGTGCTCTATTTTGTTAAAGGTACAATCTTTTTAGGTAATTAACTAAAACCCACCATAATTAGTGTCTTAATTACTACTTTTATCATATATTGTTGCAGTTGCTTCTTCTGTTTCTGTTTTCTTGTTCTTATCCTCTCTTTCTCTCTTTATATATGTATGTATGTATATGTATATGGTGTTTCATTCAATATCTCACTTCTGAAGTTGGAAAAGTGTGTTTGATGTAGAAATTATGCAGCTTGGAGCTTCAAATATGTTAATGTTAATATGAAATTTTGATTTTTTTACTGGTAATTGGTAAAACAGGAACGGTATGGAGGTTAAGGAAACCAAATGTAGTTCAGGGTATGGTAAACCTCCTTGGATTTTTAAAGGCAGGCAAGTCATATACTAACATTCAATTACAATATTTAGATTATTATTGTTTCTATCAAATGATGCAACTTGCATCTTCTTAGTATGTTGCAGTGTTAATTGTTTGATCATAAATTGCATAAATGGGTAAGAAATTGTAAGTATGTTGCAAGGGCTTTTGATATGTAGTTAGGGATCAGTTTGGGCTTGATATTTGATAATATGGTGGAATGGGAATGAGAATAGATTTTTAAACCTACCCCTATTCTGTGATGTAACATTTGGTTTCTCATGCCAATCAATATGATGTGCTTTGAGCCTTTGCCCATGGTTAAATGAGTGGAAATTTTTTGGTCACTCAGTTTGGATTGCTCTCACCCAAGCACGCTAAACCATAAAGTTCTTCTCTCATCCATCATGAATGAGCTCATAGAGCGTTGCTGGTATTTGAGACGGACATTTCTTATAAATCTAACATCTCTTCTGTCCACGTTTGATTTTGGATTTAGTGTTAGCAGAGTGTTTCTAAATTTGTGGGGTTGATTCCCACTTTCTAACTCAAACCCATTAACCAAACACTACAATGCATTTATCCATTTTTTACAGTTTAAAATTTATAATGCAAGGTTCTCTTTGCTACCTTCAGAGCCCTGTACCAGTTTCATCTTGTGAAAGCAGAAATTGCTAAAGCAATCATTCCTAAAGAGTTCAGATTAGTTGAAGCTTTTGGGTAATTTTTTTCTTTTTTCTTTTCAAAATAAAAATGCATTTGAAAAATATACTGTGTTTTGTTATTGTTTTTTTGTACTTTAATATGAATATATTATATACACTGCAGGTACACTCTAGGAGGGTTTTTTCTAGCAAACTACAGTGAGAGTCCATTTGGACCCTTTGATGAGGTTAATTTCTTCTTTCAACTATTAAACTATCCCACTTCATAATTAATTAAGAAAGTTGAACTTGTAGTTACATATGATTGCATTCTTTAATTGGAGTAGATGTTAAATTGTATGAATAAGATCTACTTTCCTGAAGTTGACTGTGTTTTATTCAGCTTGTGGCTATTGCAGGAATCGTTTGGAACCCGCCAACATCTCACGCGTGAGTTTAATCTTCACATAACACAAGTTCGTTATACTGTTTTTTAACTTTCAAATTATTATGAAAAAAGGATCAAACTTGAAAAAAGAAAGAATATTCAAAGGAATCTGACTGATTTACGTAACGATGACGTGGCAACTGACGTGTACATCAATTTGACTATGTGGTGATAACATGGCATCTGACCTGTTTTGCCCACACTAGTAACCACCCATTGGACCCAAACTTGTTTTGACATGATACCCAACGTCAACCCACTTGACTCAAACTTGCAGCATTGGATATTTGCATTTCTTTGTGTTATGTTGTTTCCATGAGTTTCAGATGGGCAGCAAGGGTATATGTCAACAGTGATAGCGCGTGCACGCATGGAAGAAAGGTATTCAAATGTAGGATCATGTTGAATTCAATGTGTTTTAGATGACTTTTAAGATCCCAGTGATTGATGCAAACACATCTTGAAATGAATATAAAGATATAAAGATTTTGTTTGTAACCATATGATTGTTATATATTCTCAGGAATTCGGACTACCAAGTCAAGTTGCCACTTTTTCTAAGGTGAGCTCCCAAATGCTGCACATAGCTGAAATCGATGGTCCTGTGGCAACAAGCCTTTATGACATTCGTCTCGAGCCTCCTAGTATGTGGATTGACATCTTACTACAAGTTGTTTTTCCTGGGTAAATTGCACATGAAAAGAATGTACATTCACTAATATGCTCATGTTAATACTTAATATTACAGTTTTGAAGACAAATCCATTCAAGTGGATGACTTTCGGCCCGACAATTAAAATGTCACTTCCGAGCTTTAGGTGAACTTCCTGCTTTTCTTTGGTTTCTTACTTTCACAAGTCTAAAAACTTAAAGAAAAGTGTGTTTCTTGTTGCTATGAGGTTGTAGCGGCCACACGGAACACAAACCTCAGCTTCTTAAGTACAGTTGCCAGATTGAGTGCAGGTTTGTTTTCATGTCAATTTTAATTTGTTAATATGAAAACGGGTACTTTTTTTATAGTTCACTATAGAGTTGAGCTGAGTAGTGAAATGCCCAAAACATTACCTGTTTTCAGCAATTATTTTTTTCATGCTTTACTTGACCCGTTCATTTTGCCACCTCTAAATCACTTGTAATACATTGAGCAGGGTGAAACCTACATCGCCAGCAAGAGTTTTAGGGGCATTGGCGCGGATTGACACCTCTGAATCTCAAAATATAGAATTGAATGAATCTTTAAAGAAAAGAGAAAGGAGCATATCAGTGATGCTTTCTAAACCAATTTTAGCACTGGAGTTCAACTGCCTCAAAATGGAGGTTCAACCTCCTGTTGTAGTTTCAAAAGGCTCTCATCAACCATTGGAACATGGACTAAATAAATAAAATCTTTAGTACTTAATCTTTCAATTCATTATTCAAAAAGTAAAAGCAATTATAACAAGCACACTCCACAATAATTAAACATGGTTGTAGACTTGTAGTAGAAGCAATTATTGTATGAACAGATTTCACGTAACTACACAAGTATCAAAGACACTCAAGTAAATGACAGTTGAATGTGATATTAGAGTTGCAGGCTGTAATATCTTTACTCATTGTTTGACTTATAATATTTAAACTTAAGACCATACTGATATGCTGATGTTGAGGAGACAATCTCAATCCATTTACTTATAAACGGGTTGTGCTTTCTACTAGATAGAATTTTTTTTAGCTAAGGGCGGGTCAATGAGTCAACCTGTGCGCAATGTATAATTTTAATGCATAAAACCTTCTAAATTTGTTATCAAAAAATTAAATTATGATTAATGCTACCCATCCAATTACTTATTTTGACTTGGTACCTCGAATTAATATGAATGTGTCACCTGACCCACCACACCAGTGCCTGCTTACCTTAAAAGAATGGCAGAATACAAATCTGCTATTGGCAGAACCAACTTATATCAACTCAAAAGTATGACTCTCTTCTTACTATTATGTCAGATATAAACTTGCCACATTTACTGAAGTTGGTTGTAATTTGTAAAGGATTTAACAACATAACATGCATATTAAACTGTAATGTCAAAAGACTGAAAATTGTGCTACTTGCTAATGAAGTGGACAAAGTCCTGAGAATTGCAACAGTGGGGATCTCATAACAACTCATATTTTCTCTTTTGCTTGTAAGGAGCTCACGAGTTTGATTTTGGTTATTTTAGTGTGGACTTCGTGAGAAGTCATCATTCTAGAGTTACTCACCACCCAAGTATGCTTAACTACCAAGTTCTCCTCTTATATGTAGTCAATGCACTTAAATCGTCTTGGTGAATTTAAGGTGACATTCTTTATAAACTTAACCAAGTTGCATGAACCCTTGCTCCACTGCAAAGTCATTTAGTCGCATGCATCTCTTCTATTAGTAGGATTTCATAATGTAGGATTTACCTAGCATCTCTTATATATCTTCACGGAAAATGTTTAACTATTTTGTAGCAAGTATTTTTTGTAGTTTGAAATGCTCCTATGTCACTCTTGAAATCCTCATTGCATATTTCAGAAAGAGATAGGAACAAGAATGCATAGTTCTGCTATATGTACCTAAAATAGAGTAAAGAATTTCTTAACTCTTTTTTTATCAAGAACGTCATCAATAGACTCACACTTTATTTGTGACTGAGTTCCATTACAAACACAACTATGTTTCCTTGTTTCGTTCATAAATATCATTTGAGCAAAATTAGATGGAAATTAAAAGTAAAGCTATGTTGATTATGCGTGTGGACATGTCATTGGCGAAAATATTAGTTAATAATGTCACTATGAGGCAGACAAGCAAGAATTTAAAGCCGATAAAAAATGTTTCTTGATAAGAATTCAAGATCTAGATGCCACAAATCAAATATTTATTTTTTTGAGTAAATAAATGAGATCATTATTGGTATTAGTTTTATAATTGTTGGACTTAACAAGCTCATTGAAGGATAATACTTGCCATAATCAATCAAATATGTTCTAACATCCAAACAATCATTTACTAACATACAAGCATTATCAACATTCATATCAAACACTAATTACTATTTACATTTCTTTTTCAGATTTTATAGATAAAGAATTTTTTGCAAGTGTTGGCAGCGGATGAAGACAAGCCCACAGCGGATGAAGGCAAGCCCAGAGCGGATGACCAACTGTTAGCAGCGGATGACCAACTGCTAGCAGCGGATGACAAACTGCTAGCAGCGGATGACCAACTGCTAGCAGCGGATGACCAACTGCTAGCAACGGATGAAGACAAGCCCACAGCGGATGAAGGCAAGCCCAGAGCGGATGACCAACTGTTAGCAGCGGATGACCAACTGCTAGCAGCGGATGACCAACTGCTAGCAGCGGATGAAGACAAGCCCACAGCGGATGAAGGCAAGCCCAGAGCGGATGACCAACTGTTAGCAGCGGATGACCAACTGCTAGCAGCGGATGACCAACTGCTAGCAGCGGATGAAGACAAGCCCACAGCGGATGAAGGCAAGCCCAGAGCGGATGACCAACTGTTAGCAGCGGATGACCAACTGTTAGCAGTGAATGACCTGAATGACCAACTGCTAGCAGCGGATGACCAACTGCTAGCAGCGGATGAAGTATGAAGATGTCCAGGTGATACAGGGGATGAACAAAGTCATAGCTGATGAACAAGTACTGGATGACAAATTCATAGTTGATGAACAACTACTCACAACGGATGAACAAGTCCACAGCTGATGAACTAGTCCACAACGTAAGTTTAATATCCTTAACAGATGAACACTCCACAACGGACAACAAACAAAGCAACAAGTGTTCATAGTGGACAATTATCATGCACAGCGGACAACTCAAACACTCATCCACAGCGAACAGTTAATCATCCACAACGGACAACTTTTAGACTTAGAATTATATGTAATTTTTCTTATATAAGGGTATTTTTATAATTGTATATAGTATGAACATAGGCTATAAATAGTCGTGTACCTTAATCCTTTGTAAGCTTTTGAATTGATTATCAATCAATCAAGCATTTCATATTCATCAGAGCATTCATACCATACATGCAATCACACAATCATACACACATTAAAGATCTTATAACACATCATGGGTTTTCGCACCATGATTGTTTGAGTATTGATTTATACATTTGTTGTTTGAGAGATTAAAAAGATCCTTGGGGGATTTAGCATTGTTCATACAACAAAGTTGAATTTATCAATAATTGTTTGGTGGAGTTTGTATTACACTAAGATTGAGTCTGTTTATTTATTTGATCATTTATTAGAGTTTTAGTTGGATTAGACGTGGTAAATGTTTATTAATAATAATAATAGAGTTATGATCTTGTGATTTTGTCACAAATAATCATGTTTTGTTTGTGTTAATTGATCTTGTTTTCCACCAATTGGTATCAAAGCGAAATCAAGTTCAAGGAAACAGTTTGAAGATCAAGGAACAGTCAAAGTGAAGAACAAAACCATCAGATTGAATATGCGAAAGTTTAATCGAAATTGTTTACCTATGATTGGTTGAAATAAAGTGGGAACTTGATCGTGTGATTCAATCAAGAACGAAGAACTGAGCGTGTGAGGCAATCAAGATCGAGGTGAAAACTAATCGTGAAAAAGCTTACGTCCAATTGTTGTCCAAGAGAACAAGCCGTCTACAAACAAACAAGTCAAAATGGTCTCTTTCTAGTAGGTGTTTACGTGAACGATTTGATCAACACAAGTTCAAACACATATAAAAACTAAGCATTTTAGAAACAAATGACGGAAGAATTTGAGATGCAAGGGTATTGGCATTTTGTCTTGCTACGACGGAATTGATGACAAACAATATAAGGGAAAGATAGAGTTAAGCCAAAAGGGCAGTTTCTTTCACCTTCCCTGAAATCGAATCGCTTTATCATTTATTGATCACTCTCTTGAATTTTTCTTCTGTAGGTTCACGAAAATCACATAATAATACATACTAGTTTTTAATCTCGTCTGAGTTCTATCCGATTGATTTATTCGGATGAACAACCGAATAATTTCAATCTAAAAGTAATATTCACAACTCTAAGATAATCGGAGTTTAATTTTAAGTTTGCTATAATGCGGGAGCTACTCGGTATAAAAGACTTTTTATGGAACACACAAGTAGAGATGCACATTTCGGGTTTTGGGTCGGACCCAAAACCGGGTTCAAACCGGGTTGGGCCCAATCGGGTTTTTTTGTACTCGGGTATTGGTGAACCCGGGTCGGGTTCACTTGCGGGAAAACCCTACCCACCGTACCCGGGTAGGGTCGGGTCGGGTCTGGAACCGGGTACAATACCGGGTTTAGTTTATTTTTTCTAATTTTCTTTTCTTTTTTTATGTCCAATACCGGGTTCAATATCGGGTCCAATACCGGGTTCAATTCGGGTTTAGACCGGGTCGGGTTCGGGTTCGCTAAAGGACTCAAAAACTAAACCTGGTTTCAACCCTACGGGTTTAAACGGGTTCAAACTGGGCATGCCTCCCATCAGGTTGTACCCGAACTCGGGTCCGGGTCGGGTTCACCGGGTCGGGTCCGTACCCGGTTATTTTGTGCATCTCTACACACAAGGATTAAATTAAGGTGGATAATGATGTACTAGTTCTTTTGGGCCGTAAGGATTATTCAGTTCGACAAGTGAGTGAAAAGCCCAATTTATGCCTGTGTTGTTGAAGTCGGTAGATCAACATTTAAAAAGAAAAGAAGCTTCTGTTTGTTTTAAGTTTATTGTCTTTATATAATAGTTAAACTTCCTATAGTTTAGATTTAAATAACAGTAGTCTTCAAGTCATTGTTTAGTATAAATACATATATGTGGTCATTATTTTTTTATGAGTTTTGTATAGCTCTTGAGTTTAACTATAAGAAAAAAAACCCATTGTGGGATAGTCCTTAGCAAGTTTCGATCAAAGATTCAAGACACAAAACCGAGAATTAAACAAAATTTAGAAGGTGTTCAAGATTTTGTCCAATAGTCACTCGTTAATTGGTGAGTCTAGATTATTATCGTTCAATTTGTTGAAACTTAACTTATTTAAATCCAATTATTCTTATAAAAGTTAGGTTTACTAGAGTTTCCTCGCCTTTTCATTCATTAAGTTCGTTGATGTAACATGTCGTGATAGCAATTGTCATACAAGTATCAAGGTCTACAATATTGTTATCTGATATAAATATCGATCTCACCTAACATGTTTGTTTCATGTCTTGTATGGTCGACCTTTTCTTCATCCTACATTTGATAAACATACTTTAATCGTATTAAAGAAAAAGCTAAACGAGTAATTACGAATTATGAATCCCTTAATTACCCTTGAAGGCTTGCACCAATGTTTACATTACCTTCAACTAGATGTTATCATGGTATGTCATGAGAAAGATGGGTAATTTATAAAGAGTACATCACATGGGTGTTAATTAAAAAGAACTCTCGTTTGGTACACATGACATTGACACTATATAAAAATGACATGCATGCATGATACACTCACGTCAAATTACATAAATGACCTTCTTTTTAGGTATTTAATGCACAAAACCTACCATTTTTAGTTTGTTAATTACAATCTTTAATTCTTTATGTTCTTAATTACTATTTGTATCATAGTTTCTTGCACGTTTCTGTGTTCTTGGTCATATATATGGGTCAGGTTATCATAGTCTTGATTCAACTAATAGCATATAACAATTTCAAAACTTTACAAGTATTATTTTTTAGATTAAATTTAGAGAAATTGGGCTTGGTTAGTTGATTTATGACAGTTGAAAACCTTTATGATTTTTATTTATTGGAAATTATTATTGTATGGTCATCAGCATATGCATATATTTTAATGTTTTGTGTGATTCTACATGTCACGAGGTTAAATTATATATTTTTCTAATCGTTGTAAGTATTATAAGAAATTCTTAAATTATATCACGTGCATGGTAGAAATTATAAGATATCTACATAACATTTATAAAAAAAAATTCATCAGAAATATGTTCTAAAAATGTTTATATAACAAAGCAAAATGGAGCAAATTAATGGGTTGAGGAATTTGGGTTCATCAATAGATTAAATTTTAAAAACTTGGTCTCTAGTAACATAAACATGATTGAGTAATCACTAGACCAATTGTAATGGTTGTGTTTATTGCACTAATTTTTATAGATGCTACTTTCAGTAAAAAGTACATGTAAATATTATTTCACCACCGGTGTCACGTAACATCAGTATCAACAATAGAGGTTCTCTCTCTCTCTCTATATATATATATATATATGTATGTATATGTATGATATGTATGGGTGTTCTCATTTAAAATCTCAAAGTTTTTGGTGGGAAGTGTATTTAATGTAGGAGTTATGCAATTTAGGTGCTTCATATATGTTATTGTCATTCTCTAACTTTTGATTTCTCCAAATTTTCAGTGGATTTTATGGAGATGGCAACCAAATGTATTTCAGGATATGATAATCCTCCTTGGATTTTTAAAGGCAGGCAAGGCATATATAACCTAAAAAATCAATTACTTTTTAGATTATAATTACAATCCAACGATGCAATTTACATTTGCTTACATGCTATACAATTAGTAACAAAGATCACATGTGACTAATTGTATAACATATTGGCAAAATTGTACGTATCTAGCATTGTTTGATCATAAATTGCGTAAGAAATCATAAACATGTTATAAGAGCTTTTGGTTTGTAATTAGGAATCACTGTGCGTTTAAGTTTAATAGTATCCGGGCTTTGTGCATTTGATTCCCATTTATAAATCCCAAACCCATTAACCAAAATACTACCTCTACTATCATTTGATTATATACTTTTTCATAATTTTAATTTAAGATTCCTATTATTATATTCAGTGCTCTTTACCAGTTTCATCTTGTGAAAGCAGAAGTAGCTAGAGCTATCATTCCTAAAGAGTTCAGATTAGTTGAAACTTTTGGGTATTATTATTACTTTATTGTTATTATTATTATTATTATTATTATTACATTTCTAAATTAAATCTGCATTGCAATTATATTTATTGCTTTATTAATGGTTTCTGTATTTTAATTTGAACACACACTACTGCAGGTACACTCTAGGAGGTTTTTTTCTTGCAAACTACACGGAGAGCTCATTTGGACCCTTCGATGAGGTTAATTTCTTCTTTCAACTAACAAATCATCCCACGTAATGTGTAATCGATTAGACTTGTTGACAATGTTATATTCAGCTTGTGACGATAGCAGGAATTACCCGTAAGCCACCATTGCCAACGTCTCATGCGTGAGTTTAATATTCACATAATGCAAGTTCAATTTCATTTAATTCATGATAGATTTACTAATCAGAAGGTACTTAATTGTATAGTTAATAACTTCTGGTTTATGAATGTGCTTTTTTTGCGCTTGAGATGACACCACTTAGCCAATATCTAAGATCAATCAAGATAATGGCATTCCAAATAAGGTATTTGCATATAAACGTAACAAAGCTTGATCACTTTTCTATTTTGGGAATATCGTGTTTCCTTATCAAGAAAATGATTTAACTATTATATTATTTTAAACTTCAAAAATTTCATTTAGAGGGATCTTTCTCATTTATATTTGATCTTACATGGTTGTTTGCTTTGATATAATGTACAAAAAAAGAAGGTTTTGGAGCGAGAGGTCTAACTGGGACTAACAATAACTTTTATAAATGAGATTATTCCGGATGTGCTTGATTATTTCTCATATAAAATTAATAGATAAATTAGGGTTCTTCGATATAATGTTTGAGATGTGACAATTTTTTATTCATTTATCTGTAGGATTGGTTCATTTTAGGTTAGTTTTTCTTATTTAAAGCGTCAAATAGATTAATCTAAAAATATTAAGTAAAAATTGATATAAAATAGGTGTGTTAAAAGTATACAAATGTATAAAAACCTCTTAAATTGTTAGCATCATCAAAGGAATTACATACTATTGTTATAACATAGTTCATGTAATCATGCTTAGCACAACTAATTTTTTAGATGCTAACAAAAGAAAATCACAAAGTGTTTATGTACATGCTAACCCCGTCCATTTTTGCCACACTAATTAACTACCATTTTGACTTGTTAACATTCTACTTTTACTCGCACTAGTAATTAAACATTTGACTCAAACCCGTTATGACCAATTTACTCAAACTTGCATATATTTTTCTTTGTGTTACGTTATTTCCATGAGTTTCAGATGGGCGGCAAGGGTTTTTGTCAACAGTGATAACGCGCGCCACCATGGAAGAGAGGTATTCAAACATAGGATCGTATTGAATTCAATACGCTTTAGATGAATTATAATATCAACTGACTGACAACAAATCTAGAAATGAAGATAAAGATTTTGTTTAATTGATTATATGCTTAATGTTGTCAGGTGTTCGGGCTTCCAAGTCAAGTTGCCACTTTTTCTAAGGTGAGCTCCCAGATGAATAGATCATCGTTTATGTTGCAGTAGTTGAAATTCAGGATTGTGATTTGTGACATTGTTGTCATTTTTAAGAGTGAAAAGACCATATCGAAAAGAAAAAAGAACGTAGATGTTCAAGTAGCTGAACTGGATGGTCCTGTGGCAACGAGCCTCTTTGATATTCGATTCGAGTCTCCTAGTATGTGGATTCGCATCTTACTTCAAGCTCCATTTTTCTTTTGGCAAAATTCTATGTAAAAGGAATTGACGCACAATGAAAGGAAATAAAAGAGACCATATCTAGAAAAAGAATTTTATATGTTATTAAATACCGAAAGCTTACATCAAGTTCCCTTTTAGGCTTTCATAGTAGAGTCCAAATATGAAATTGACTTACAAAATAAGCACGCTATTTACTTAAATTCAAAAATTCTACTTATGATTTTTTGAAGTGGTAGAATGACAAAAATACCCCTCCAAAAATCACCATAAGTTACAATTTTTACAATTTTTAACTTATGATGACTTTTGAAAGGGTATTTGTCTTTTACCCCTTCAAAAAGTCATAAGTAACTTAAGGAATCCCAAATAAGCACGAAAAAAGACGACTATAGGAGTCTTAAAACATTGATTTTGAAAACACACCTTTTCTATAATAAAAATCGACTCGATGACTGAATGCGTTGCCTGATGACTCCATTTTCTGTCCAAGTAATATGATCATGCTAATGTTATAGTTTTGAAGACGAATCCATTGAAATGGTTAGCTTTCGGACCTAAGGTTAAGATGTCACTTCCGAGCTTTAGGTAAACTTTATGTTTATGTTTGGTTTCTTACTCTCTCCTAGTCTTAGTTAACTTATTTATATGAAATTCTAGTGGACGCACAGAGCATACGCCTCAGCTTCTCAAGTACAGTTGCCAGATTGAGTGCAGGTTTGTTTTCATGTTCATTTTTACTTAATAGGTAAACTGGTGTACGTATACCTAACTTCTACGTCTTGCCACCTCTAATTATTTTACGTGCAACTATTTGTCACACGTCTTATGTTGGACAGGGTGAAACCTACCTCACGAGCAAGAGTTTTAGAGTCATTGGAGCGGATTGATACCTCTGAATCCCAAGTTCTGGAGTTGAATGAATGTTCAAGGAAAAGAGAAATGACCTTAGCAGTGATGCTTTCTAAACCGATATTCGCCCTGGAGTTCAACTGCCTCAAAATGGAGGTTCACCCTCCTGTTGTAGTCTCGGAACCCATTTACTCAGATCAGGACCAAGACCAAAATGACAACATAATTAAATAAGATGTTTGTAAAAATAGAAGTATAAAAGCATACTCCATAATAACTGAAAAAGGTTGTACCAGCAGCAGTATTGGATGAAAATTTAATGTGATATGGCAATCGCAGCCGTATACTTATGAACGGGTTATGTTTTATCTTTAACGATCAAATAAGTAAAACCAAGAAAGAACTAGATGAGAACTGGTCAATGAGTCAACCGGTGCAAAATGTTTGATTCATAAACCTTCTGAATTGATGATCAAAAAGTTAGATTATGGTAACTGCACCCATGTGTCCAACCCAATTTGTTTTGACCCGGTGCTAAAAAGTTATATGTTTTGACCCGAACCCTATTGGAACCCATCACCCGACCCATCAATTTACTACCTCTGCCATCAAGGAACGGCAGAAGACAAACCTGCCAATTGCAAACCAACTTATATTAACTCAAAGACGTGACTTTTCTTACTATATTATGCAGATATAAATTTGTCAATTCAAGTTGGCTGTAGAGGATTCAAGAACATAACATACATATTAAACTGTGATGTTAAAAGACTGAAAATCATGCTGCCAACTGATGAAGTGTAGCGAGTTTCATGAAGTCCAATGTTGACAATTTTGTAGCAAGTGTTGTTGACTTGTTCTGCATCGGTGGGTCAACTTCCTTGCCTTGACGCTTCCCAGAGACGATGCTCGATGCCCATTTTTCTTAGTTCCATTAACCCTTGCTCCACTGCAAAGTCATTTACTCGCGTTCCATTATTTTTTTCATTGAAAAAAACTCACAGGGAGTTCGTCTATGTTGGTCAAAGAGCATTAGGCTAAATAACAGTTGAAAGAAGAATTATAGTTTCAGTGACCAGATAACCCTTTTTATTCTTCATCTTAATGTTATAAGTAACTAACGAGCTAACAAGAATTATAGAACTATGTTATTACAAAAAATCTAAACTTCTACTCTAATAAAGCGATTCACATAGTTTTAAATTTTGAACACATTATAAACGACTTTCAACCCGCTCAACTCACTTAAACTATCTAGCGTGCTTTATTTTTTGGTAAAATCTTTTAGCATAACTCACTTGACCTGTTGATAAAACCATTACCCAAATTAACCCTTTTATATAACACTACGTTTATTAAAAACTTACCATCAACAGCATCATGTGAATTTGGTGAATGTGCACTACGGCTAATCCAAAATTCAAGTCGCGACTTTGCGGTTTCCTCCTCAATACCAAGGCTTTTTGCTCTACTCCAAAAATAAGTGAGCCATGCCTGTAATAGCATGCAAATCAGTAAGAATTACAAAGGAAAACAAAAAAGTGACAGAAATGATGACAAGAGTAGAACATTCATACTGGCTACTAGCAATAATCATACCTCTTTGAAAAGAACATCTTCAGACTCCTCTGGGCTCAACTCTGCAACAAATATACATATCATCTGTCATTTCTAGATTATAATACAAACAAAATTACTTCAGCATTAGAAAAAAAAAAGATTTGTGCAGACGATGGTTGAATTATTTTTAACCTTTAAAAACCAAACTGATAATTAAAACCATGCGACTTATACAATAGAATAAACATATTTATAATGCAGTGTCACTATCCATAAAGAAAAACCTTTTATGTCAATAAAAATCTATTTAAGACAAGTTGGGTTAGAAATTATTTCCTCATAATCACCCGATTATTGATGCAAAAACATTAATATATATTTACCTTGAAGAATATCAAATTAAATGCAACTTACCGAATGCCTCCATAAACTTTGGGTCACCTGAAGACCTAACATCTGCATATAGCAATATTGGTAAGAATTGATTAGATCTTGAAGATGATCGTTATACATACACTAATAGATAGTAGAGTATTCATATGAAGGAAAAAACTTCGGTCACAAAGATAGATGCAAAAAATTAATACGATTTATAACAGACTTGCAAACAATAAGTTCATCTTTACAGGTTGGCAGAGATTACCTGACATAGTTTGTCGAGAAGAGTTAATACGCCGCAATTGAGCCAGTGCCTGCACGATCCCATCTTCAACCTATAAAAGCACAGTAAGAAATTTAAGTGAGAATTTAGCAAGATTTTGAAACTACGAGCAATTGTAAGTTCCAATCTGCTTACTATGCACGGGTCAACTTGTGTTGTTCTTAATTTAGAAAAATGAGTCAAATAAATTTTTTTAACTAAAGGGTAACTAGTCAAATGGGTTGAAAGTCACCCGTGTATATTTTTAATGCATAAAGCTAACTATATTTTTATTCAAAGATTCAGATTATTACTCTAATAATATTGTGTTGTATCCATAATTCATTAGTTATTTAGATAAATATTTTAAAAATAGGAACTAAGCTGACACGATCCATTTTCACCCATCCATCTTGCTACCTGTATTTTTAAACTAATAGCAAAACATTCCAGCATCGTTGTAGAAGATGACGTTCTATTTTATAGAAGTAAAAAGGATAAGAATTAAAAAACCTTTAAGCATGCAAGCTCCTTCAAACCCATTTCAACAGCAAGCATACTCTCAATGTTCCCTTCACTTGTTAGATCATTCAAGTCCTGCACAAGCTTACTCCTCCTTTCTTGATTGCCATCACCTGTACAATATTGACCCGGTTACTTACGAATGGGAGGATTTGTGTTGTGTTTATATAATTATATCTTAAATGAGTCAAATGAGAAAAACAAAAAATGTAGCTAAAAGGGGAACGGGTCAAAACGAGTTGAAAGTCAACAGAAGTCCAATTTTATTGCATACGACCTCCTAATTATTTTTATCCGAAGATTTAGATTATTATTCTAATAATGTTGTTTTCATAAATGATAATCGTGATTCACGAGGTAATTATTTATAATATATATATTTTTTTAAATGAACAAAAAGTTGTTTAACCTAACCTGACCCGGCCCTTTTAGGCCCGTACTAAAGATGACCCTTTACCCAACATGCCCAATTTGAATGAGAAATTACTAGCCTTTTTCCCAGCATTCCTCTTTTGCCTTTTGCCCAGATGAAACCACCACTTCGAAGGGAAGAGGTGCCAAAGATGACCAATACTCATGCTTGGACACTGCAACATCAGCACAAATACCTAGAAAACAAATTGCAAATAAACATCAAAACAGAACGGGAAGAAAAATAACATTTGCTGACAAAAAAGTTAATACAAAACAGTTGCATTGTTTTAACTTACCATAGCGCACAGCTAAGCCCCAGTATCGTGCAAGCCAACAACGCTTAAGTACTACTTCCTCCTGTAATTTTGATATACAATATATAATGGTAAAAATTTACTGCAAAAGGAGGATAAATCTAAAGAAACATACCATTTCACGCTGAGTTAAAACCATTCGTTGTGTCATTGAGTGAAAAGCTTTGACTTCTGACTCAATTCCTTGAAGTTGGTCCACAACAGCTGCAGCCTCATCTTTTGCTTTCTGTTCCATATACAAAGCAAAAGGGGCCAAAATACATAGTTACATACAGATAGATTGGTTCAAACTAGAGGCCAAAATATTATATAACAAGATCACTTCACACATGAATTTTTCATAAAGTTATTGAAATCATACTTGCATATTAACTTCCTTACATAGAAATTAAACTTAGAAGTGCACAAACTAGGTACTTTTACTCTTCATTTTATAGAGAAGTAAATTCAGCTGTTTGTTTAGTCTTGTATTGATATTATATGTTTAAATGTGATGCATATACTACTATGTCCCAAGAGCAACATAGTTGCAAGATTCACCTTGACTTCTGACCGGAGTGATAAAACCTCTTCATTTACTCCATCTTTAGCTCTCTTGGCCTCTTTAAGTGCAGCCTGTCATAGTAGAAGCATTCATGTCTTCTAAATAAATCAATATTATGAAGCAAATATATTTGAGCGTTAGAAGCTAATGAATTTTAAACAAACGGGCATGGGGACTCAACTCTTGCAGAAGATAAATGTGAAAACAAAGTAGCAAAATTAGAGTAATTCAATAAGTTAAGCAACCTCTCTTTGGCGCAATGCAGCTTCCTTCCTGCAATTATGCCATAAAGGATATTTCAATTGGGCAGCAACAAAGGAAACTGGAATAGACTGTCGATATATAAAATGCTTTTTGGCAGGAAAAAAAGTTAACCTGCTTAACAATTTTGCTTCCAAAGATATTCCTTCGCCAAGAGAAGCCACCTAAATGATAATAAATTTTAAATGAGTACTTAAAGAAGAAAATCTTGGTAGAAAAACAACTATAAATCTACAAGAATGTATAAATTTAATACATCTTTTAACATGATCCGAAATCACAAATTATTTTATTACAAAAAAGAGATAGTGAAGTGAACATAAAACAATGATGGAAAAGAAGGGTTACAAATTTTAACTAGGAAGTCAAAGCCCGTAAGGTAAAGCACATGCTAACAAGTAAAAAACATACACCTACACAAGTACATATGCTGAATAAACAGAAACAACTATAGCATATGATTGTCAGGAAAAACCAAAGGGCCTTTGGCCCAATGGTACCGAGGTCTGTTGCAGAGGGTTCAAGCCCCTTCATGCTTGTCAAGAAATATGGTGCCTTTACACTGGTTTCCTCCCTTTCAGTTTTTTTCCATTTAGACACCAATGCAAAACAGAAAATAAGAAGTTATCATGACCTGCTTCTCAAGCTCCTTAACCCTTTTCTCTGCATCCTGACAACTTTCTTCGGCAAACCTAAGCTGCATCACTCGATTAGTTAACAAAGACTACATAAACCAAGGATACCACAATTATGTGAAACGTGGTACAATGAAAGCACAGGGTAAATGTATAGATTACAAATCCACCTTCTCAAGGGCGTTCTCATTCTCTTCTTGTAGCATATCAAGCTGCATGAAATTGCAAAAAAAAAAGTCAAAAAAATAATATATATGTAACATCATATCTTTACATCTCTAACATGTAACACTGTTACATCAAGATAAGGTCACATGTGCTGATCAGGAAAGAGTGGGTATTTTAAAAGAGAAACTTAAGACATACTTCATCACGAAGTGCAGAAGCCTCTTTTCCATCAGTACTTTTTAAGTTATTTTCTCCTATTTCCATCGGGAATCTACAATTCATGCCAAAATACAACAAGGTAACATGATTATAATAATCAATAACCATTGAAAGATTGGAATGTGATAGATAAATGAAGTTAATTCAATAAACGCCCACCATGGAGATCTTAACTTTCAACTGAGTAAACTTCTTTTTTTTTTCTCTTTTACCTCTTGTTTGCTTGTTTCTTGGTAGGAGGATCAATCGGCGGAATAGTCATTGGGGTTCTCAAAGATGTTTTGCTTGGTGGTAACGATGGAAGCAAGCTATTCGATTTTGATGGCATCCCGGACAACGCAGATGAAAGACGCGGCTGACTTTCCTCTGATCTAGTCCTAGCTAGCTAACCAAAACAAAACACACAGCATTCAGCTTGGCTGTGACAGACAACTATAAAAAAATATGAACATGACAAGTAGCACACACATTGATATTTGATAGGTGAGCTAATACTAACTTACAGATCACATCACTTGCAGCATAAACAGTTAAATTCATCTAATACAGTCCAGTTAACACTAATTAAACAACAATTACAGCATTATCGTTCATTCATTTTCTAATAGCGTAACAAAAAACGCAACCGATAATTGTACCGCAACAAACAGTACATTAAATCGTTCAACCAGAAGTCAAAACAAACACGAAAAATCAAGCGAAATTACCGTAGGGAAAGGAGATCCAGCGATCTTATTACTATTAGCAACAGACGGAACAGAAGGCCTGGTAGCACCAGCACCAGCATTAGCAATTGCACCTTTACTACCACTAATCGGAGGTCTTCTGTTAACAGACGGCGGAGCAAATCGGAAATCGAGGTCATCATCATCGTCATCATCGTCGGCGTCAATGTCGGTAGTCTGCGAAGCCATGACCTGAGCCAGACGCTGAGCGGCGGCTTTCGCGGCGACATTCTGGTTTCGCTTGATGTTTGAGACGCCGGAGTTTGAGGATGAGCGGGAGTGGTGGTAGCGTCCCGGCGACATCGCCGGAGTGGTGGTGGTGGTGGCGGTGGCGCTAGATTCGCTGCTCCATTTGCGGGGGTACGACGGACTTGCCGTACGTCCGGTGTCCATTGGAGGAGTGGCGGTGGTGGTGCTAGATCTCCGGTGAGGGTTTGCCGGAGGAATGTGTGACGAAAGTGACGATGTTAAAAGGGGGAAGGGTGTATGTGATTATTTTACATGCTGTTTTAGTGATTTGGATCATACATCTGAAAATGTTCCCTTTGTTGTTTATCCGTTTATGACTTGATGTTATTATACGTTTATTTACGTTAATACCGATCATTTTGGTTCTAACTACTATTATTTTTTTTAACAGCCAACGAATAACTTTTAAGCCCGACTGTCCGGGTAAACCCAATGGCGAAAAGCCACACATGCCCGCGAACACAGACAGCGCTGGTGACCCGGCTCGCCCACCATTCCAAGGGAAACCTACCACCTAAAGGCCCACTGTGGTAAAACCCTTGGCCCACTAGGAGCATATTGTACCCATGACCTTCACATTGGAAAGTCATAGGATACCTCCTCCTAAACCAGTTGATCTAGAACTCATTGGCTCAACTACTGCTATTAATCTGTGGATCATGTATCAACTAAATCACTAGTACGGTTGTTATAGATGATGATTTGAACTTGAGATTTTTTAAGTCTCTGGTTTAAAACCTGTTACATAACGTTAAATCCAATGATTTTACGACTGGACCAGATCGGATCGGCCGGTCGGACCGGGATTCGGTTAGGCCACTGGTGTGATCCACCTGAAATTGTTTCTTTATTCAAGAACCGGCCGGTTCGAACCGGTTTCGGCGGTTGAACAAATAACCACTTTGGACCGGATTTTCTATTTTTTTAATTTTAATAAGTTTAATAGGTAGGTTGGATGATGAATTTCAGTGTTGAATATATAGTTATTATTGAGTTTTATATATAACTATAAAATATACATATAAA
>BJCM01084893.1:0-10709 GCA_018326385.1 Flaveria bidentis
TAACTTTAAAATTTTAAATGAATAATAAAAAATCAAATTAAAGTTAAAAAATGAAAACTGTTCGATTTCATGTTCTGTTTTTGGGATTTGGATTTTAACAAAGTTTTGAATATTTCGGTATAGGCATGACTAGGGGCTTCATCAAAATATAAAAAAAACTAAGCATACTTCTTTTTCTCTGTTATTTTAAATATTTTTTTATTTTTACTTTTGTTTACTTTTTAAGTTTTATTTATTTTTTAACCTTTATTTAATTTTTTTTAAAACGATTGTTAAATTTTATTGTTAACGTGTATTTGACTTTCTTAAAATTGATTTTAATATTTTAAAATTTTATTCGACTTTTTCAATTTTTTTAACTTTTAGAGAAAATTGTATAATTGGTCGTTATGGTTTGATCATGTTGCGAATTGAATCCCTACATTGTTAAAATTTAACGGTGCACTAAACTTGAAACCCACTTTCAAGTGTTAGGACTAACATTTAAAAATTTAGGGACCAAATTTACAACATGATCAGCGCATGAACCATTTTTATATTTTTTTATTAAAAAATTAGTTTTGGAATTTGAACGATTGAACCTGTAAACAACTAGGAATTTAAAAAGGTAAGAAAATATTAAAAGAATTTAACTGTGTAATGCATTTTAATGAAAAAAACAACTATAAAGAAAATGTAATCTATCATCGCGCCATCATTTGAAGGTTACCACCGCAACCATCGTCACAATTATAGTAGTGCTGTCTTCGTGGAGCGATTTAATTCTAATTCTAGGTCTAATCCATCTTCTAACAAAACATATTAACTAAAAATAAATTCCACACATGATCTTTAGCCCAACTGGTTAAAATAAGGTATCCATGACATGTAAATAAAATGAAGGTCATAGGTTCAAGTCTTACTCTCAGCAATGAGTTTCCTCCGAGGGGGTTGGGGGTGCGGTCCCGGCTGAGAACGTATAGATGAGCCCGATTAAAATAACACATATCCTACGAAGCAGTGTCGTACATTTATCGTTAAAAAATAAAACTAAATTCCAGTTTCAGTACCAACAAATTATGTGAACTATACACGTTAATTAAGAAAAAAATTAAACGTCAATTCAATTAAATTTCACGTGCCAGACGCAGTTTTAGGGGCACAACATACGGTACGAATGACGTATATTATGTGGATTTCAAATTTAGTATCCATTTATGGGTCTTGTTGTTATGAAATATGTTTGCTCATGATATATTTGGAAATATTGTTAGAGTGAGGTATATGTTCACGCAAGACGATAAACAAACAAAACACGTTACATTGCTTATTTAGGATGTCGTAATAATCATAAGAACCCTAAAATGCTTCACAGATTTCAATGGATTCTTTACCAAATTATATAGCTTCATTTTTACAAATATTTTAGGATTAAAAAAAAGAAGAAAACGATGCTACAAATTATAGATGGTAAAGTCCAGAAACGTCTGATCAAGCCATAAACACACTACTGAACATTGAGACGAGTGGTTTGTATTCACGAACAAATAATAAAAGTAAACATGAATATAGGAGAAGGTAAAGATAAACTCAACTAGTCGTATGATTATATGATTTACTAGATAATTAATTAAGTATTACATCTGGCAAGTAAAACTAGTGAATAAAATATTACAAGCTCTTCGTAGATAGGACTCGTCTAGGGATGACGATCCACAAAATCCAGACATCATTTCTTCTTGGTTGTGTCTTATTCGTGTAGTCTTTTGCTTTCCTTATTGTATTAGTAGACTACGATTTGATAGATTCTTTTTCTTTTATTCACCACACATAGATAAAAAAAAAAGTTTGTTTTGATGGAATATATATATTTTTTTGACCATATCTTTAGTAGATTGATATGTAACAAACTATTACTTTCGGTATCGACGATCTCAGTAATTTACAAACTTCATCAATAACCCAATCTTCGCACTATGATATTAAATGAGTTTGGTAATAATTTGTAAGTGACCTTGGTAGTAACTTAAACAAGTTACTAGTCTTCTACTCGATAGTAATAGATGCTCGGTAGTAACTTTGTTATTGTCCGTATACGTTTTTATTGCCCAACTTTAACCAAAACACATACTACATTAAACTCATACCATGGTTTTCACTTATTCAAATCTATAAAATTAAAATCCCAACACTGGGTTCTCCTTTAGTAAATATCTAATGTTTGACTCTTGATTACATTGGTTTATAAGAATTCAACCTAATGCAAGCTACAAATTACTTGATTATGCTAGTTAGAAAGCTAAGATATTCTATTATGAATGCTCTAAAGTATTAACGAGTCTTATGAGTTTACCAAAATCGGTTGTGAAAAAAATATTATTTAAAACAAAGTAAGATAAGAAAGGTAAGAGAACCAATCTTTTGGTATTCTTTCCTAAAACAGGTCTTAACTTTTTGTAAGTGGAAACTCAAATCCTGGTTTAACTTGTACAAGTCAATGCTTGACAATAACAACTAATAGCATAACTTTGGCTAGTTCTGTAAATGAACTTAAAGTTCATAAATTATTCGGGCGAGAAGTTCTTTCATTTGATTAATGAACGAATACGAACAAACAATTTTGTTCGTTTAATTAAAGGAACGAACATGAACACATATTTTGTTTTTTTCATTCATGTCTGGTAACCTTCGTTTATGTTCGTTTATTTACATTCATTAATGATCATTTGTTTATGTTTGTTTGCTTACATTTGTTCATTTATGTATTGAAACAATATTTCATGTACATATTTTTTATGGTTGTATGCATGAGACATTATTAATGATTTCTTGCAGAATCATTTTGAAGTTTTTATAGAATTATATTTTTGGATGAATCATTTATATTTGAGCTATTAATTTACATGTGTTTTTTGATGAAGTATGATGGGTTAGATTTGTTCCTCTGTATTCATTTATGTTTATCAATTATATTCATTTCTATTTGTTCATTTGTGATTGTTTACGTTTGTGAATTCTTCGTTTAGCTTTTTAAGTACCGAACATGAATGAACATGAATATTTTTATTTTTTTAATAAACGAACATGAAAAAAAATCGTGTTATTAGGTATAAAAAGACTAAAAACATGATTTTATAAAAAGACTACTTTATAAAAAGACTAACAATATGAATGAACACAAACATTTTTATTTTCTCCCTTTTTTATAATTTTATATTTCAGATTATTAGGTATAAATAGACTATTTTACCCTCACGTGAGAGGCACATAACTAACATTCATCTCATTGACTAAAAGTGTTACGTTTTTTTTTAAATCTTTACGCTATACCTGTAATGTTTTAATCTTAAGAACGATATGTGAAGTTTGAGTAAATCTTAGTGACCATCCGTATAATGTACTTGTTATTATATATATATATATATATAACATTTTCAAAAACCGGCTGTACAGTGAACTTGTCACCTTAGTGGTTCACTATTCGGCTCGGTTGGAAGAGTTGAACCGGATGATATCACATATAAAAAATATTATTAATTAAGCTATGACAAATAAAAAAATACAACATAAACTTTTTATATATAATAGAAAACAAGGTAATGACTAACATAAAAGTAGCAACTTGTTCGAGATTATAAACAAGGTTAATGTAGTAAAAATATTTTCTAAAGTTTACGTATATTTTTTATGAGCAGTCGCTTTATTTTTTGGTTATTCTAGTTCGGAGATTTAGGGCATCATTGAACGCTAATCTCGTGTCGTAATCTGATGCATCCATTGTTCTCGAACAAGCACAAAACTAATACACAATTTATATGTTATAACGATGTGATTGCTCACGGGTGTTTGATTTGATCAATCAATAAAAATTCCCATTTCTACAGTGGACAACTGGAATTAAATATAGAACCTGGTAATCACATGCTAATTATCATGATTGAATCTTGTTCAAATGGTTATTGATTATGCGGGTTTGAACATTTTTCTTTCAAGATTCATGATCCAGATAGAGGGACCCAAATGATAATCGCTTTGTTCTGTTGAAGACTAAGGTGCCCTTAACCTGTTCGATGAAATGTCTAAGAGAGAAGTGACCCATGATCTAAGACAATTTTGTAACTTTCTACGTTTTTCAATCTTTCTGATAGATCAAAGCTATATACAGTGCCAATGGGCAAAGAATTGACATCACACCATTCACTCGACAATTGCATATCTTTATGCTTCAACTCGCGAATTTTAACCATTTACAGAAGCATAATTGACATGAAGTGTCAAGTGTGTTAATATGGACGTCATGAATCATGATATTCTTCTCTTTTTCAGATTTGCATATTTTCTGTGACAGATATTAGATAACAATGAATCCCCTGAACCGTGTGCTTTCAGGAATTGTGGGAATTCGATGCTCTTTGCATCCCGTGGTCACGAGAATTCTGCATCAAGTTTTTCAGACCATTTGCTGCAAAGAAACAGATCTTTACATGTTCATTTTGCTTTCTTGTAAGCCATTTCTTTTACACTGTTCAAATCCGTATCGGATTCGTATTTCTGGATGAATCATGCTGCATCTACGTACAAATTGTGTGCTTGTGGAATCCTAACTAGGGCGTCAACTGTGTGGAGTTGGTTGGTTAAATGGTTGCATATGAACACGACCAGTATATGTATTCGTGTAAAAGACATTATCCTTAACTTGGACAAGCTTAAAACACATAACCAAACACAAACCGTTTAACCTATTTTTCTAAATGGTCAAACGAGCTAGCGGGTTATAAATTAGTTGTAATTAATTTGTAAACATGTTAAACGGGTTTTAATATATGATTTAGGGTTTTGATAAATGGGATAAACATGCCGTAAGCGGGTTGTTTGGCTATTTAATTAAAGGGTTGATGGTTTCATTGTTTACTTAAGCGAGTTAAATAGATCAACCCAAGATGTTGGATTTAGTTAACCAAGTGATCAAACTCACTACGACATGCGTATCAACCAAAGCACGACCCATTTATTGAAATGCTTAGATATAACAATACAAATTTTGATTCCATAATGATGCATTTTAGGTCGTGCGAGAAATTAGCACCTTGATCCCGATTTTGACAACACGCAAATGTTCTATCTGATTCAAGTGACTCAAACAACAAAATAACATTCGATACCCTTATTAATAGAAATTTTTATAAGACTGAGGATCAACCATCCCCTCTAGTTGCACCCATCAGTAGAACGCTTAGATTTCACAAGACGTCATGAAGGTGTTTTGTGGGGGGAATATTATCTTTTGATTAGATTTTTGAAAGCGTGAGGTACTTAAGGCTTAAGAAATTTAAGTGGCATCCTTTTCACTTTAAGTGTGATAGCAGTTAATATAGCATATTAGTGGCATGATTAGGTTGATGTTCACTGAATTAAGATTGGGAAAAGGGTGTGGAATGCTTTCTCAAACTTTTTGACTACACCTTCCACAAATCTTTTAACTTAGTGATCAATCTTGTTGGAGGCTTTTGGGCAAGTTGTAGTTTGGGTCCCAAGGACCAAACCAAAAGCCAAAAAGCATGAACCTTCTAAAGAAATGATTCACCTAACCAGGGTTGGTGTAGATGCTTTACTAATATAAGTAATGAATTCAACCACCATATATCAAATTATGAATATGCTAACAAATGATGGTGAATCCCTAACTCAAATGAAAAAATACGGTTTAAGAAGCTAAAACAATATATAAACACGCTCTCTCTCTCTGTCTATACCAAATCAACATGGCCTTTCTTTTTATTATGCTTAAGTTATTAATAAGAAAGTTTTTGTTACAAGGCCCTAGAAAATAATGAAAGATTGCATAAGGTATTGTATATAATTGGAACATTTTTAAAACTTGAGTTATCATATTGAAACACTTTTAAAAGTTAGTTATTATTTTTATATTTTATACAAATTAAAAGTCATAACATGTTTTTTAACATGTTATACATTTGGATTCAGTTAGAAAATATTTTTTTTCTATTTTTTGATGTTGATATAGAATGTTGACGTAAATTTTAGGCACTATTTTATTTTTTTCATAATTAACATGTTTTTTAATATTGAAAATTCTGACTCCCACATCTTTTCCATTATTACTTTCTTGTCATAATAAAATTTGGTAATGACTCGATTTGATTGTTTGATGGTCCAATTTGAAAAAAATATGCATGCGTAACTAAATTAGAACACTTTTGAAACTTGATTACTATTCTGTGATATTTTCCCTAAAGATAATATAGTAAATGTTACCTAGATAATGAATGTCTAGCTAGTAATGAGATTTAACTAATCGGTAATATAATATGTTTAATAAATATTTATGGCGGGTTCAACGGAGAAAATTCAATGTTCTTGAACAAAAAGTACAAAAGTCATCGGTATAAGATCATATCATTGAAAAATTAAACAATGAAAACTTCATAATACAATGACTTAATCTAAAATCATAGCAATGAAAAGAGGCCCGGCAATACGAATGTGAAGACATGAGCTACGACGGAGACGACAAGATGACAACATTAAGAAAAAAAAAATAAAACTTAGTCCGTCTATATAATGTGTCCACATGAATAATATAATAACTTTAGACCAGTTAAAGCATTTACATTTCATTCCTTATATCAACATTATCCCTATAAGAACAATAAAAACAATATGACATTTTATATCATGTATCAACAATCTATAAAGTATGATTTATAGTTATAGTTATAAAGAATAACTGATATAATAACTTAAATGCCTCAAACTTAACGAACACAATTAACTAATTAACAAAAATGAATGAAATTATTACTTTTTAAAAAGTCAGGGACATAAAAGAAAAAAATTAAATAAAAAATAGCAAAAAGTACCAAAAAAAGACAATTAACTCCAAAACAATTATAGCAAATCTTATTAACTTTGTAGAATCTATATACCGATGTGTTTAACCTCTACAAACCAGTCCATATAAACCTTTAATACATTTTTATAAATAATAGAGAATAATAGGAAAAGAAAAGAGATTCTATAATCTTGTAGCAGTGTTCTCAATGGCATTCAATATATAGAATCCCAACATATAATATATGAGTATGAGTATGGTATCCTTTCATTCTAAAAATATTAATAGTGGATTACACTTTGTAGTAGTCGTATGCTCAAAGTTGGATGATGATGGGTATGTGTTCTAGTTTTTGGACTCTCTGTACAGTCGTGACCTCTCCTTTTAGGACGAGATAGATGACGTACACCCTCCACCCAATTTTTTTAAAATAAAAAAATCATACTTACCTTGAGCTCATTTCAATATTCCAACCAATAATATATTTGGCTTGTCTAAAATAGAATGCTCTTTACGAAAGTATGCATCTTGGTAACTATCTACAGCTATCAGCTACTAATTAATGACACAATATGTTAGTGAAATTAATTAGTTTATAATTTATCAATATTCCTTTTCAGCAAATGGTTCAAGAATATTGTTATTGTTCAACGCTTAGAGAATATGTAATGTAACATGAGTGTGAAAGGGTCCGACGCCATGTCCACGACCCATGCTTATAGAACACCGCATCAGTTCAGTGAGCGGGCCATAAGCAGGGTCATCATGGCTGGGTTACAAGTGTGGTGGTGGGGAAATGACTTTTGGGTGCGGTTTCTTAGACACCATTCACCAGTGATATTTAAACAATTAACCTTAATTTTTGAGTGATTTTCAAAGAGGTCTTCATGAATTTCAGCTTGATGTTGTCGATCAACTGAGACCAAAGGAAGAATTGGTGTAACTTTTGCTTACTACAGTTTCGCGTGAATGCACATTTCCGCATGAATGTACACTCCGTACAAATGCCCAATTTCGCATGAATGTCTACTAATTTTGCACGAAAGTCCTACTTCTGCACTTACTAATTAAAGGATCATGTAAAAGTTAACTCCTTTTAACAGGTTGAGACATGCATGTTGTCCAAATTGTTAAGTAATTCAAGTATTTTGTGTAGGTCCACGTCATCCAGCTTAAAATATATAATAGCAGCTATTTCCCACAGGTGAGTTCTACAATCCTTTTTTACCTATATTTGAGGTTGTGTCTATACTTACTAAAGGATAATAAAAGCATAAATTTATGTTTCCCTAAAGTAATGAAGTGTTTTTAAATTATGAATGATTATGTGAAAAAGATGAAAAATGCAAAATTAAGTTAATAGTAAAGGAAACTAGGAAAGGGTAATGTTTTAATAATTCAATACGTTATGATACTTATATGGATACAATGGCATGTCCATCTATGGATATTATGGTATATCCAATTCTTTTATGGCTTGTCAATGGTTGTACAACCGAGTTAGGTCCTTCTACATGGCAGGGGTATATACATAGTATCATGCATTGTTTTGAAACTTTTGAATGTAGTGATGATGATCACTCATGAACACAATAGCTTCGACTAACAGAATGAAATCAGGATATATACATAGTATCATGCACTGTTATGTTATGCTAATGTCATGTAATGTATGTTGTATTATGTTACGTCATGAAATGTTAAATGAAAAGTAAAACTCACTCAGCGTAATTGATTTTTAGTATGTATATCAAGTAAAAGTATAAGTTAGGCTCAAGGGTTTATGAAGACATGACAGGCTTGAGAGAGAAGTCTAGCCCATAAGGAATATGTAATAGACATGTGTTATAATATCATAATAATTAACACAAGATTAGTGTTATAACCTTAAGAACTTTAAAGAGAATTGCAAGAACAAGAAGAAGAGAAATGTATAACTTATGAAAGTGTATACAAAAGGTGTATCTTCTCCTCTACATTGAGGGGGTATTTATACTACAAAGATCAATCATTTTGGTAGACAAGATAAACTATTTTGGTAGATAAGTAGCATAGTAAACTTATCTATAAGTTTGACAAAGAGTTCATCCACTTGCCATGGTAATAATTCATAATACTCCCCTTTAGATGACACTTTTCAAGCTTCAAAAGTTTAAGTACTGCCTTGTTAAAAACCTTGCTAAAGAAAAACCTAGTGGGAAAAAAACTATAGCTAAGGAAAAAAGAATGCAGCTTATAACTCCCCATTAAATTGTCTTCTGTAGATCATCACATTGTGTGCACATGTCGCATGCCAATATCGTAAACATATTTTCTAAAAGTTGTTTTAGGAAGTGTCTTTGTGTAACACCCGGTTATTTTTAAAAGTCAAGATATAAATAATAAAAGCAAGAAAGGCAATAAGGTCCAAGTGGAGGGACTAAAAGTGTCCAAAAAAGACAAAACTTTCAAAAGTTGGTGTAAAGGTGGGTATGGCCGCCCACCCTCACCTCACTTCACCATTTTTCTTGGTTTTAGAAAGAGAGAGAGCAGAGAATACTCTCGGATTGACGAAGAAGAGGAAGAAGAAAAGTGAATTCAAGGTAAGAATTCAAGGTTTTCATGTTTTTATGCCGGGTTTTATCCCGGTTATGTGTTTATGTGCTTATGGGTTATGTTTGTGCTCGTGTGTGTGTGTTTTTGGTGTCGTTTTTAGGTGTTTTGAACTCTTTGTAAGCGGGTAAAAAGGAAGAACACCTAATTTGCACCAGGTGAGTTCTAGACCCCGGTTTTTACATGTTTTAAACTACCTTTCGGGCTGGAAACGTATTGAAATGATTTTACAAGTTTATGTGTGAATACCCGTATGTAATGTGTATGTTGGATGCTGATTCTTGAATGTTTATAGGTTATTCGTGTTTAGAATAACTAGATTATGCTTAGAACCGATGGGTTTGATGATTAGGATTGAAAATATCCTAGAAACATGTTTTGCATAATGCTCATGCGCCTAAATAAGTGTTCATACGTCTGAAATTGCCTTAGAAAGAATTTAGTGTAAACCATGCGTCTAAACAGTACTCATGCGCCCAAAATTTGCATTAGAAAAGTCTAAGTAAAGCTCATGCGCCTGAACAGTGATCCATGTGCCTAGAAATGTTAGTCGGATGACTAAGTGTAGGGCCATGCACCCCAATAGTGCCCATGCGCCCAAGTGGCCCATGCGCCTAAGTGTTCATGCGTCTGAATAGTATCCATGAGCCTGGATTGGGCTGGAAATTACTAAGTGTTCAGACGTCCAAGATTCCCCATGCGTTTGAACAGTACCCATGCGCCTGAAAGTGGCCCATGCGCCTAAGTGTTCCCCATGCGTCTGAATAGTGTCCATGCGCCTGCATAGTGCCCATGCGCCTAAGACTTAGAATATTTTTCTAATCTTTGGGGAAAATGTGTAAAGTAGGCTTTGACTTGGGAAATTCCTGGAGGACTATATAAGTTGACTTTTGGGATCATAGATGGTATGAGGGGCATGTTATGCATTGTGATTGATGCTTATGATGATGATGATGATGATGTTGCATGGTTATGCATGATGCATGTTATGTATGAATGATGCCTTGTATGATGATGTATGAATGATATGTTATGCTATGTTCCTATAATTATGAATGTTTATCTTTCCATGGCTTTACATGTTATGTTAACGAATGAACCAAAAGTATTATGTATGGAGGTTCACACCCAATGAAGGGTGTTAGCTTAACTGTGTGTGGGTTAGCTATCCTAGAAGGATGCACACTGAGGTCCAATCCTTGTGATTGACCATATGTATGGGATTCTTGCCGCTTGCCCCAGGTACTGGAGTCAGCTTCATGCACAATGTTCGGGGTCTATGAAA
>BJCM01084894.1:0-11176 GCA_018326385.1 Flaveria bidentis
TATAAAAGGGAGGAATCAAATAAAACCATGTTTATATAAATATATATATATATTGGCTCATTTTGGTTATTATAGTTACGGAAAAACCTAATTCTCAAGATAACCCTACCCCTGTTATATTAACCATCTATACATACATCTTATACTATTAACCTTTTTAATGAATACAAGTCACATTATCATTGTAACAAACAAAAATAACAAATTCACAAATCCAATTTAGATAATGCCTTCTATATTTGTTTTCTTATCTTTTTTTTAAAATAGAAATGTACGACTCTAGTTCGAATAATATGTGTTATTTTAATTGAGCTCAACTATCCGTTTTCCAGTCACGATCACACCCTTTAAACCTTAGAAGAAAACCCATAGTTGTAAAGAACAAAAACCCTTTGGGCTAATCCAAATCAAATTTGCTCTGTGAGGTTCGAACTTGAAAACCTCCTCATTTTTAATTAGCTCAATCATTTGAATCGAAGATTATTATTGATTTTTGTCTTCTAAATCTACTATACTCCTAAACACACTTGAAAACGAACCATACGCTTTGTATAGAACCCAATTCAAGCTATTATCATGTCGAGATGATTTTAGAGTTTTTTATTAAAATGGTGTTGTTACAAATTTTATTTACCAAAAGGGGTGTTTTTAAAATTATTTACCAAAATGGGTATTTATTTAAATCTTTCTTTTCTGACACATAATCTTATTGGATAAAAAAAGTTACTTTAATTAAATAATGTTATTTAAGAGGGTTAAAAATAAAATGTTTCAAAAAACAAAATTTTTTGACCTGCCACTTTAAAAAAAAGTTGCTTTTAAATGTTTTTAGTTCTTCACAAATATTTTTTAAAACCTTTTTTAAATAGAAAAAAATAATGTTAATATTAGAGATGTACATATATATTTTTAATATTCTAAGGTTCTTTTATAAACATCATGTGATGTTTCTACTCTTCTTTTCATTGCTTATAAAATCTGTGAAAAAATTGCAAACATTTGTGTCGTTTAATATTTGAACATATATACTCTTGGACAAAGTTTGTAATTAATTTAATAAAAAATACAAATGTATTTAAAAAAGATTCATCATGATCAAGCAAAAAATTAAATGGTTTATCTTTAGATCTTTGAACATATATCAATAATAAATATCTTATTTTCTGTTTAGTATCATAGTAAATATTTAACATTATACATTTAAGTTATTGGTTTTATAAATATTTAAATGAATGTGTGAAAAAAATAAATATCTAATAAATTTCACGTAACAATAGTAGATAAAATGAATGTTATTGTCTTAGATATTGATCTCTGTTTTTTATATTTAAAAATATCTTAAAAAAATATTTGTGAAGAATTTAAAATATTTTATTTTTAAAAGAAAACATTAATTTTAAACTGCAGGTCCAAAAAAAAAGATTTGGGTTTATAAAAACTTTTTTCTCTAACCTTTCTAAAACATATTATTTAATTAAAACTAAAACTTTTTTGTCTAATAATATTATGAGTGAGAAAATAAGAGTTTTTAATAAATACCCATTTTAATAAATATTTTTCAAAACACCCATTTTAGTAAATAAGTTTGTAAGAAAATCATTTTAGAAAAAAAAAAAAAACTCTATGATTCTAACATCCAAAGTATCAATTTACCATTTCCATACAACAACAACGTGATAAGTTGATTTAAACCACCTTTACATAGTCAAACAACAGAAAAATATGAATTATTGTTACAAAAAGCATCAATAACAATAAAAAAATCACCAAACCAACAAATTAAAATACAAAAAACAAAAAACAATTACAGCTCTACAATCACCATCATCATCTTCATCATCTTCTCACACCTTTTACTTTGCTCTTCATCTTCCCTCTGCATCTTCTTCTTCATCATCTCTCATCAATGGCTTCTCTCTTCAGCAGAGAACGAATCCTCGGCCAATCGAAGAGAGATTCAATGAATGGATTCAACAGCTTCAAATCATCCACCACCGCCACCACCACCACCTCCGCCGCGGCGGCGGCGGCGGCTGTTAGCAGTTTAGATCCACTACCGTCACCATTCGGCGACCTGACGCTGACGTTGTCCTCCTCCGACCTCCGTGAAACCGCCTACGAGATCTTCATCGCCGCCTGCCGGACCTCCACCGGAAAGCCTCTAGCGTACACTCCGAACACCGCGTCAACGCAGACGCCCGACCGATCTTCGCAGTCGCCGTCGCTGTCGGGCTCGCCGTCGCAGAGATCGATCACTTCTGCTGCAGCGTCGAAGATGAAGAAGGCGTTGGGACTCCGATCTAGCTCCGCCGCCGGTAGTCCGGGATCCGCCGGATCCGGTGCCGGCTCCGGCGCCGGATCCGGTGGGAAGGGGAAGAAGACGGTGATGACGGTGGGAGAGCTGATGAGGATTCAGATGAGGGTTTCTGAGGCTGCGGATTCGAGGATTCGAAGAGCATTGTTGAGAGTTTCTGCTGGTCAGGTATGATTAATGTGTGATTGTTAAGGTTTAATCAGAATTTTAGGGTTTTAGTTTCAGATGCTTAGATTTTGTGATGTGAATTGTTGTTTGAATATGCAGCATTTCATGGATTGTATACCACTACAAATTACTGTGTAAAAGTAAAAATTGGAGTAGTAGATTAGATAATTGCAAAATTTTGATGCTAAATACTCATTAACCCTTTGGATTTGGAAGTTGTCATGCTTTAAATGTAGCTGCTTCTGTGTGGTGTTTTATTGGTGTTAAAAATTGAAGATTTTGTGGTTTGAAAACCACAATTTGTTAAATTGCTTTTGTACTTATAGTAGAAGTTTAGTAATTTGGAGAAATAGATTTAAATGACGATAAATTTTGATGCGGTTTTCAATTTTTAGTCATATGGTTTTACTCTATGTTCAGTCTATATATACTCTATATATACTTAATTAACCAATAACCAATAGTGATCATTTTGGTATAAGAGGACTTATGACACTACAAGTATATATTATCAATGAATCTTTGAATCCTTGTGTTTGGAATATTTGATGTTCTCAATTTACAGATCAATTTGAACTTCTTACAATTACAAACATGAAAACTAGCTAGCATTTTGTTTGAAGTGCTATAGCAAATGTAGAAATTATTAAAAGAATTCTAAAGTCAAATTGTACCTTCCTTTGTCATACTCTCGTAATACTGACAATTTATTTAGCTAGATGTTTAAGCTTGATTATATTATTCATTAACTATCAATGTCAAAACAAGATATTCTTTAGTTATAATTGAAAATATATTATTTACCATAACAGGTTGGGAGGCGAGTTGAGATGATGGTTCTTCCGCTAGAGCTGTTACAGCAGTTCAAATCTTCAGATTTTACCAACCAACAAGAATACGATGCTTGGCAGAAGAGAAACTTAAAAATGTTGGAAGCTGGACTTCTTCTACACCCTCATGTGCCACTTGGCAACTCCACAACCGCTTCCCAAAGGCTACAAAAAATTATTCATGGTGCACTGGATAAACCAATCGAAACTGGAAGGAACAACGAGCCCTTACAAATCTTACGTGGTGCTGTGATGTCACTCGCCAACCGTTCAGCTGACGGATCATCAAATACATGCCATTGGGCAGACGGCTTTCCTTTAAATCTCAGACTTTATGAGATCCTTCTAGAAACTTGCTTTGATGCTAATGACGAGTCATCAATTATAGATGAAGTTGATGAGATTATGGAGCTCATTAAGAAAACATGGGGAATATTGGGAATCAACCAAATGCTTCATAACATATGTTTTTCATGGGTTTTATTTAATCGGTTTGTTGCAACCAGACAAGTAGATAATGATTTGCTTTATGCTGCTGATTGTCAGTTAGTAGAAGTTGCAAAAGATGCAAAAACAACAAAGGATCCAATATATGCTAAAGTATTGAATTCTACATTGACTTCAATTTTGGGTTGGGCTGAAAAAAGACTTCTTGCATATCATGATACATTTGATAACGGAAATATTAATTCTATGCAAAGTATTGTTTCCTTGGGAGTATCAGCTGCTAAAATATTAGTTGAAGACATATCTAATGAGTACCGGCGAAGAAGGAAAAATGATGTTGATGTCGCACGAAGTAGGACAGATACATACATTAGATCATCACTTCGAACAGCTTTTGCTCAGGTAAGTCGTCTATGTTTTTGTTTTTGTTATTATATATTTTCAAGGAGGAAGTAGATGAAGAAAACTTAATTATCTAAATTTGGCATAACTGCATAAGCATTATTGACCATGCCCAATTCCATTATAGTCCAGCTTATGCAAGAATGGTTGAATAAATTATTAGATTAAGTTAGTACTTAGTGCTATGATTCATTTCTCTAGCAACTGGCACTAATCGATTGTACTATTAATAGTATCCATCAATTATGGCTTAATAGTTTTGAGGTGGCAATTTTGGCCCATTTGCTTATGTATGTGTCAATTTGGGTTTTGTTTTCTCTCAAATGAATTTGATGTTAAGTAGAAGAAGTTAACTAAAATGGAATAATATGAAAGTCACCCAAGGTCTGTTTTTTAGTGCGCATAATTGCGTACTACCTCCTAATTAATTTTATTAAAGATTTAGATTATTATAGTATTAATGTTTTCTAATCGTAATCTGAAAATTAGTTATTTATAGCAATTAAAATGGCAGAGATTTGTTTTCTGATCCACCCACCCTGACCCGGAGTTGTTTCAAGCCATCATTATAACCTGAAACGATTTGGCCCATTTACTTGTAAAGGTGTTGATTTTGGGCTGTTTTTTTTTATCTCCAAATGGATCAGATGGATCAAATAAAGAACACTATAGCTTAGAGGGGAACAATTTGGAAGTCTCTCAGGATTTATTTTTAGAGCATAATCCCCTAAGATTTAAGACTTTGATTGTTATTATTACAATAACATTGTTTGTGTTGAATCATTTATAACACATTACTTGTTTACTATAAATGGAAAAAAATTGTGTTCATGTATGCTCCCCACTTGATCCAGCTTGTTTCAGCCCAAAATTCTTTTTGGACCTCCCCATACTTAACATCAATCATTTTGCTTATATGAAGAGGCATGTTCTCATTGTGCGCTTGCATCTCTGAAATAAATTGATCTTACATTTTAGCTAGATTTGTGATATTGGAATTTTGGCCTGTTAACATGCAGATAATGGAAAAGGCAGATTCAAGCAGGAGGGCATCTAGAAACCAACCAAATCCACTTCCCATTCTTGCTATTCTTGCTAAAGATGTCGGTGAATTAGCAACAAAAGAAAAAAAATTATTTAGTCCAATATTAAAAAGATGGCATCCGCTTGCTGCTGGTGTGGCAGTTGCAACTCTTCATGTTTGTTACGGGAATGAATTGAAACAGTTCATTTCTGGTATAACTGAACTAACACCAGATGCGGTACAAGTTTTAAGGGCTGCAGATAAGTTAGAAAAAGATCTTGTGCAGATAGCAGTTGAAGATTCTGTTGATAGTGATGATGGTGGGAAAGCAATTATTCGTGAAATGCCACCGTTTGAAGCTGAAGCTGCAATTGCTAATTTGGTCAAGGGGTGGACTAAGTTGAGATTGGATAGATTGAAGGAGTGGGTTGACCGAAATCTTCAACAAGAGGTGGGTACCGTTTAATTGTATTTCTATTAGTAACTATTTCAATTGAAGTTTGCATTTCGACATGATTATCTGATTATTCCATGTTTATAAATCGTAGATAATTATTATTGGCGTTTGGGTATAGTGAAACTGATTCCCCATTATGCTGATGATTTCTGATTATTCAGATGTCAATTATTTTCTTATGTACTTTACTACACGTCACGAGCTAATAATTCTTTAATAAATAGGTTTGGAATCCCCGAGCCAATCAAGAAGGATACGCGCCTTCTGCTGTTGAAGTCCTGAGAATAATAGATGAAACTTTGGATGCTTTTTTCCAACTGCCAATTCCCATGCATCCAGCTTTACTTCCTGATTTAATTGTTGGCCTTGATAGATGTCTTCAATATTACACAAGCAAAGCAAAATCAGGCTGCGGTAATTATTCATTAACGGTGATAAACAAACCTTTATATCGATGTATTCAATAGTCACATTTTGTATATATGATGTGCAGGATCAAGGAATACATATATTCCCACAATGCCAGCATTGACCAGATGTGCAACCGAGGCGAAATTTCATGGTGTCTTTAAGAAAAAAGAGAAACCTACCAACTTGCAAAGAAGGAATTCTCAAGTTGCAACAACAAATGGAGATGGTAATGGTTTTGGAGTACCACAGATTTGTGTACGTATGAATACACTTCAACGTATACGTACTGAGCTTGAAGTTCTGGAAAAAAGAATAATAACCCTTCTAAGAAATTCCGAATCTGCCCATGTTTCAGACTTTTCAAATGGTTTATCAAAAAGGTTTGAGCTCACACCCGGTGCATGTTTAGAAGGAATCCAACAACTCTGTGAGTCAGTGGCTTACAAGATTGTGTTCCATGATCTTAGTCATTGTCTCTGGGACGGTCTGTATGTCGGTGAGCCGGCATCTTCCACAATCGAACAGTTCATTCAGGAGCTTGAACAGAATTTGATGGTTATAGCCGAGACAGTTCATGATCAGGTTCGAACTCGGTTAGTAGCTGAAATAATGAAAGCTTCCTTTGAAGGGTTTTTGTTGGTTTTACTCGCGGGAGGCCCGTCTCGATCTTTTACCCGACAAGATTGCCAAATAATTGAAGATGATTTCAAGTCGCTTAAAGACTTATTTTGGGCCAATGGTGATGGGTTGCCCATGGATGTAATCAACAAGTTCTCAATTACTGTGAGAGAGGTCATTCCCCTTTTCAGAACCGAAACCGAGACTGTTATCGAGCGATTTAGGCGTTTGACCTTAGAGGCATACGGGTCGTCTGCTAGATCTAGACTCCCGTTACCTGCAACTACGGGTCAGTGGGGCCCATCCGACCCAAACACACTTCTACGTGTTTTATGCTATCGAAACGATGATGCAGCTTCAAAATTTCTCAAGAAAACCTACAATCTCCCCAAGAAATTGTAATAACATCTTTATAAAGCTCACCTTGAAACTATGATGATATCTGTACAGTTTGTTGAATCAAGCCTGTCTCTTTAGCATCAACGACTGCTCGAAGTCGAAGATCAATTATTGTTGTCATTAGCGCGGTGTTCATATAAGTTCTTGGGACCTTTTAATTCTATTTCTAGCCTGCATTTGTTGATTGTTTTTGTTTTCATGGAGACCAAATTCCCAGTAGAGATGTAGTTGGTGATGATGCAACTATTGGGAAAGTTGGGCAGAGTGTTCTATTCTAAACATAATTTTAGGTAATTATATTTATGAGCATGTATAGCATTATACTCATTATTATTAGTAGTTTTGTTATTTGGTTGAGATTTGTTTATTATTATTTGCTTGATCATGGTGGCTACCCTTTTTTGTTATGTTTTATTCATTTATGTATTACCCTTTGTGTTAAGTTTCTATTATTTGGTACGTGTTTTTGTAAAAATAATCATACCCAATGTATCTTATTTATAGCAAAATTACTGACAATTTATAGCAAAACTAATGACAGAGTATGAGGGATGATATAGAGGCAAACTTTATCTCTATAAGAACGTTTAGAACTCATTCTCAATCTTTATTCATATAATTAAATTATAAATTATTATTTTTACTTTTTTTATTTTATCATTATTTTTTCTTTCTTTTTTACTCACAATCATTTAAAATATATTAAAAACATTATAGAGTTTTAAACAATGATTCCTAAAAATACAGATCGAACAGTTTTCTTATAGCATTCACTTACAACCATTTATAATCATACAATATAATATAAAGACTACACTCACATTATTTAAAAAAAATGCTCAACCAAAAGTGGCTCCAATGGTCATAAAAGGGTCCAATCATCCGATAAAAGTCATCAAACTCAGCCGAATAAACAACATAAAATATAAACAAGAAGCATATAATGGTAGTAGTCGATCTTTATAACACGTACAAGACAATCAATATTAAATAGAAAACAAAACATACAATGTTCAGCATTATACAAAAAACCAGTATTCAATCACTAATATCCTTGACAACAAACAACACACAATGAACAACAGAATACAATGATCAATGAAAACGAACAATTACACTAAGCAAGTGACATTCATGGTATATTTAAACCTTAACCTGTTGGGCTACTAGTTAAGACCCATATAAGATATATCTAAACCTTCTTTTTTAGTTCTTAACCTTTATCTTATGTCTTCATATACTTTAAATTTAGATCATGTTCTCAAAGAGATACAACTCGATCAAATCCCGTCTAATATTCTCCTCTCAAGTCAGTTTGGGCATATCTCTAGCTAGAGGTGCACATAGAAACCGGTCCTCGACCCGAACCCGACTCGAGTTCAATCCGGTGACACCTCAACCCAGTTCCAACCTACCAAAATCCGTCACTTTTAAACCGGTTTGCCTTCCCGCACAAAAACGATTTAACCGTTAGAAAATGATCTTTTGACTGTTAGGAGCCCATTTTTTATCGTTTTCTTCATCATTTTAAAGATAATTTTGCCCCCATTCGATAATATAAATAGGTATTGGGTGTAATTGTTTGATCATAAAATTACAAAACACAAAAACATAGTCAAAAACACAAAAAAAATCCTCTCATACACGCTCTTTAACCTCCACTCTCTACTCTTTAATGTCAAAATCTTATGACTTCCGAATCATACGTTCCAACCAGGTGCATCCTCAAGCGAAGTTTTCGTTTTGAGGATTCTACCAACAACGAAGAACCAAGAGTTTCGGTGCAATTTTGATTTACGTGAAATGTCGAATGGTCAAACCAAAGCTCGATGCAAAGCTTGTGGTATTTTGTTCAAATTGGATTTAATCACGACTTTGAGAAATCATAATCATGTAACAAGATATTGCAAGTTGCTGAAAAGCACACCATCTCAAGGTCAAACAACAATCAGAGGTGATGCTATCATATGGAACTTTGTTGAAGAGCACGCTTCGTTGTTGGTAAATACAGTTCGAGAACGAATGACAAAGTTTGTAATCCAAGAAAGCATGATACTCAACCATATGGACAACCTTTGGTTGACAAGACTGATTCAAAAAACAATTCAATCGTGTTACACTCATATAAGTCCTACTATCCCTAAAAACGATTGTTTAAATTATTGATAATAGGATAACCTGATTTAAAAATAATATTTTTAAATTTAAAAACTTGTGTGAACTTAATACAGATGATCACTCCACACGGTTTACTAGAATCACACATTTGCATCACGACCTATTGACTAGATCAACAAACATGGCAAATGATGAAAGGTAAAATTGCATATGAATTGTTTGGACATCCTCATGCTACTGAAAATTTATTTTAATGTTTTCAAATTAGTAAACAATATTTTTTCAATTGTTATTTGGTAACATCTCAAACAATACAATCACGGTTAAAAAACTAAAATTACAATATAAAGTAATTAGCGAGGGTGTTTTTTTCATTGCCTATTTGTTGTACATATTATTGATTTAATTGTGCAAGATGTAATCGGTGTTTAAAAAGTTGATGATTTCAAAACTTGCTTTAAAAATATGTTATGTGATCTCTTAAAACTAGTAGAAAAAGATATAAAAAATTATAGGGAATATGCCACGATACACATTTGGGAGCTATTAATTGACAATGCATTACCGCAGACGATGCATCTTTTAGAAGATGCTAACAACGAAGCAAATGATGTTCAAGAATAGCAATTTGTGAGCTATTAATTGACAATTAATTTTAATTTTCTTTCAAGTTGTAGATGTGTTTAATCTTATCGGGTAGGATTTTATCCTACCTCAACCCAACCCGAACCAAACCCGGAACTCAAATGTTGACCTAAATCTGACCCGAGTTCAATCTGAGTGGGCTTGGTTTTAAACGCAATTTGTGCACCTCTACTACTCTAACTGACATTGTCGTTATCTTCTCTTCACATGTCCAAACAGTCTTAATCTTCTCTTATTAATCTTATTCTCTATATTAACTACTCCTAATCTATGTTTACAAATCTTATTTTTATCTGGTCTAATCTTCAGTGGCTACACATCCACCTCAACATCACATCTTTGCTACTTTCATCTTTCACACTTTGAGTCTTTTTGATTGCCTTAACATTTTGTTTCATATAACATAGGTTTATACCCTATAAACTTTCCCACTTACAGTTATTATTCTTAGGATAATGAAATTATATGTTGAATTGAATTCTTCAAAGAATCTCAAGAGAAGGAGCCATGTAATCTTATAAATCTTCTAAAGTTCAAAAGAGTTTTGAGTTAACCAAGTCTAGCACGAGGACACATATATATTTGCAATAAGAATGATAATGACTATCAATACTTATTTTAGGGCACGATGTGACATTTATTGTGTAACCGCTGAACCTCATAATCTAGAGATTGAGTTATGCCTTAAATGTGATCGTCATCAGCTATTAGCATGGTTTTCAAAACCGGACCTGACCGGCCGGTTCTACCGGTTGGACCAGGAACCGTATTGTCCGCTTCGGTGCGTAAAACCGTTTTAATGTCAAACCAGTGGTTAGACCGGTTGAAGCGGTCGAACCGGGAACCGGACCGGTTGAACCGGTGGTCGGACCGGTTGAATTGGTAATCGGACCGGTTGAAACGGTTTTATATACTTTTTTATTATTTTTACATAATATTTATAAAAATAATTATAATTTTATCTGGTTCCTATATACGGTGCGACTGTTTGAACCGGTCCGACCATCGAACTGGTAAGGCGTTCGGTTCACTGTCCGACCCGGTTTTAAAAACATTGCCTATTAGAATTAGTCGCAATTATTGAGGATTTAGTTTGTCATAATCTGATGGTTTAGAGATTCTATTAGCAATCCCTGTTCATATACCAATCCTTAAATTATATTAGAGACGTAAAAAAATATATAATTTTTTTACATCAGGTTTCTTATTTTCATTTTCACCCCTATGTTTTTAAGAAAAACCATTATGATTCTTTATATGTAGAGGTCATAATTCACTCCACGTATGTATTGTTTTATATTTTTTATGAGTGACAATAAAGAGAAAATATAATAATATATTAA
>BJCM01084896.1:0-16075 GCA_018326385.1 Flaveria bidentis
AAGATGGTAAGACATTAGATGGAACTAGGTCCAAGGGGGAGTTTGTAGGTACATGTGTCCCTAGTTTCTGAACTTAATGTAATATGTTTTTAATTTCTTACACGTTTGTAATAGTTGGGTACTTAATGAAATGTAAATGTTTGGTTATGTTTATCATGTTTAATATTTCATTAATGAGTTGTTTAACGCATATTGACTTGATTATATAGGTTTGTGGTTGATTGAACTAATATAAATAATGTAATGACAATTAATACGTTCAAACTTAATAACATGAAGTTATCATGCGAATAGCCCATGCTAATGGACCATACGCATGAACAATTTCATGCGAATGACTTAGTCGCACGACTGAACCAGGAGACTGGATCAGTCGTATGATTGTCACATAAGATTTGGCTCAGTCGCACGACTAAACACTCAGTCATGCGTATGGACCAACCGCATGACTCAATCGCACTACTGAACCATGCTAATGGTTCAGTCGCCCGAATGAGCAACCCTAACCTATAAATACCACCTAATTCGTGGAAACACGTAAGCATTGAACACACTTCGACTCCAGACGTACCCTAGCCGTCCAGAGACCTCTAAGATTATACTCTATTGTATTATAATAAGGATAAAGTACAAGAGTATAAAGTTATAGAAAATAATCCAAAGTGAATAGTTGACAAAGTAAAAGGTAATAACCAACTTATATAAGTTGGTGAGTCTTTAGAGCTAACAGTGAAAAGATGGTCTGCTTTTGTCAAAAGTATGTGAGAGAAGCATGTCTTCTCTGTCTTCGGAAGAAATAACTCTTCAGGCTTTAGAAGACTAAACTTTGGCTTCTGAAGATTTCTGTTTTTGGCTTCGAAAGATTTGACACTTGGTTAGTTTTCTTTGTGCATGGTCAAATCTTCCAAAGTAACTTCCTTGTACTTCATTACTTAGGCATCATATCAAAGCTTAATGTCATGGGCATCTTGTATCCTTCCTATGACATCAATAAAATATTTTGGATTCACATCCCACTCATTAAGATGTTTATTGTGTGATCATCAAGCATACTGCAAAGCTTAGTGAATGGTGTCTTCAAGACTTATTTTCAATTCTTGAATCATATGAATTATACATATAAAAAAAAGTTCAATGACATTATCCAACCAATCTGATGGTTTTATATTAATTACTATATATGTTAATTCATTCAAGGCCTAATAGTTGGCCTCCTACACTTTAAGTGCACCACAAACCTCATAGACTTTCTTTATCTTTCGGACTTCAGGTGCTTCATTTGACAAGCCTAAGTCTTAACTCATAGTTATACTAGAAGAGCATTTGACTTATTAACCTTATTGGTTCCATGTTGTTGCACCTAACCCCTTGGCTACAAGTCATGATATATATGGACTTCTAGCCTTTGCCAGACCCCATTTCTAGGTGACCTCAATTGAATGTACATATCAAAAAAATAATTCTTAAGCATCAAACATCATATTAAAAACTTGTAACAAAATTTAATATATTTTTACGTCATTAGATTGTCATAAGATATGCTAACATATTGTTGAATATATAATAACTAGTTCATTTTGTGTAAGGGTCAACAATACAAACAAATCGATCTCGTGAGAAGAATGCGAAATGTAATCACTCATGATAAGAAGTTGAGTAATATCAAATGAACTTGAACACAACTATTAATTACATAATATTCATTGCTCTTTGATTTGTAAAATTTACAATATGAGTGATCAATCAGAAAAATAACAAAATCTTACTAAACATATTGCAAACTAACTATTGATACCAAAAAAACAAAACTTCTCGCGTAGTTCTCGCTCGAGATGAACTTCTCGTACGGAAAGTTGATCTTCTCGCGCGACTAGATCTTCTTCGTCTTGATTTGATTTCCTGAGCCTCTAGGTTCAATCCCTATATTTTGGATTCCAGATCTCGATACACCCACCAGTTACCCCCATGCCAAGCATCCTTATTCATATCTCATACTTGCTCAACATGATATGATTAGGTTATAACTTTATCTTTGAAACATAACTTAGCATTCAATAACGTTTTATATTATCATTTAAAGATAACATAAAAGGTTGTATCATAAACACATTCATAATTTTTCACAGCATAGTATGATCTTATCATATATATTTGCATAGTCATATCAGCTATCATAATGTTTATGTAAGCATTAATACATTCAATTTTAAGGATCCCAATAACCTTTTCTTGCACAAATCAAAACTAAACCCTTTCTTGCAAGACTTATTTCTCCTTCTTTTTGTGGTAGGAAAACTTAACCCTTTCATGCATCAAATAGGACTTGTATTTTTCCAGTGCCAAAAAACATTCAACTTTTTTTGTCAACATACAAGACTTAACTATTTTCTGCATAAAAAAGGGCCTATCCTTTTCCTGTGCGAGAATGTACTCAGCCCTTTTTTATCAACAGACAAGACTTGTCCCTTTCTTTTCAAAGATACACTTTATTATATCATGTGTGAGACGGTACATATTTACACATATACTTACAATCATATACATAAAATTCTTTCTTACCTAGCAACAAGACTTGATCAAAACATTTGAATGTTACATGACATTATAACTTAATCAAACATGTAATGATAAATTTGTAAGAATGTGAACTAAGTCATGTAGAACTATAACAAATTCATTCATGTGTATGCATATCGGCACAAAACGTTATACTTCATTAAAAGAATGCATCTAGAACTCACATTGATATTGATAATTGTAATCGGTCTATGAAAAATTAGCTGCTCCATGGTCTACACAATAACAAACAAAACTATCAAAAATTAAAGAGTGTCGCCGAAATATTATTGGCTAGTGACGCTAGTAGTGTCGCCAGTGTTGCTAAGCATTGTTACCGGTAGTGCCACCAGTGTTGTCAAGCATTGTTGTCTAACTCGTGTTAGGACTTCATACTATTGTTTAACCTACTTTCGCTAACATTAATGTCTAACTCGTGTTAGGACTTCATACTATTGTTTAACCTACTTTCGCTAACATTAATGTCACTAACCAATCATTGGCAAACTTTGAGATCTGTGTTATAATTTCCATCAACCCTCGCGAGTTTAATGGCAGTGTCACCACTTGAGTGCCTTCGGATGAATATTTATCGGCCAATCACATATATTAACACGAAATCTTAAATTTTTATGTTTCAAATTATTTATTTAGTATTAATGAAAATCTATGATTTTTAGGTGTTCTAGTGTGTAAAAATTGAAGTTTTAAAGTCAAAGCCTGGTTTTACCCTAGAAACCCTATATCCAAATAAAACAAAGACCCAAGGACAATTTTTACTGTTTTCGTTCTTCTTTCTACTATTTGATCCTTCAAAAATGATCTTAGCTTGAATTTATGGATTCAATGGAGGTTTTTTTTAATTTTTTCTATCTAAAAGCACATATTTTCTCTCTCTTAAAGCCACCGAATAAAGGTTTAATTTCTCCCAAAAGTGACAATTTGGATTTAGTTGTCTTTGTTGACTCTAACCAGGGAAAGTGTCCTTCCCCTTGAAGGTCTTTGAATTATTAATAAGTTTGTATGGGGGTTCATATATTAACCGAAAAGCAAGAATCAATGTGTGGTTTTTTTAGTCTTCTGCTTAAGCAAAATACCTAGTAATGTGAGTTGCTAGTCGTGAGACTTTGTGGATTTTAAATCCGTTTATAAAGTTTCACCTGCCTTTTAACTTACATGTGAAATTGTTTTGTGATAATAGTGGAAATTATTCTTATGACTACACATACTATTTTTCACGAAAGAACAAAATATTTTCATTTAGATTTACATTATTTAAGAGACCAAGTTTCGGCAGGGTTTTATTTTATTTTTTGTAAGTTTAAGTCAAGTCAACTAGTAAAAATGGTGATGTTTTGAATAAGGTTTGTCAGTTGCACAACATGAGTTGTATTACAAAATGGGTTTACTTGATTTGTTTACTAATTAAATTGAGAGAGTGTTGTTAAATTAACTCTCACGATTCAATAAGTAACAATGTTTTTTCAGCGTGCTTATTAATTTAGTTTATTTTGCATTGTATTGTTTATGACGACTCTTGAAAAACGTGGACTTATTCTAGACATTTGCTAGGTGTGACGTTGATGTTTAATTGAATGGAAAGTTGAAGGTGTTAATTGAGTGTAACAGGTTAGAGTATATTCAACACTTTCTGCTAACGGTTTCGTTTTGCATTCATGTTTTTTATCATGATTCTATCTTTATGGTGTTCAATGTGTTCTTTTTAATCTACATCAAGATATAGCCTTGATTCATTATTTCTTATGTTGAATTTGAGTTGTTTTTGTTTTGTAATAGTTTACATTTTGGTCACTGCTGATTCTAGGGTTTTCAGCCGATTGTCACTCATATAAGGTTCATCTCACTCTATTCATATATTAAACTGAAAAAGTTTACAAAAGTCATTAGGAAATTTCTCCTCACTTGGCAACCAAAATATTATTCAAATCACAATCTAAGAAATACAGTTTTTCTAAGAATTCGTGATATAAGAAATTTTTGTTCCATATCATACAAACGGCATAATTTACTGTGAGGGCCTAGTGTGTCGAAAATGTAAAACAAAATCTTAGCGATTTAATGAGTATACAAAAAGACGTAACAGGTGTGATTGTTGTTACATTACGCCGTACTCGTAGTGTAGCATCATCTAACATATTACAAACATATAGAACGAACTCGTTAAGCACATAATACAATAGTAAATCACATATTGTTTGAAAGAACATGTAGTATGATTGAATAAACGGATACAAGACGATGAAGGTTTGGAAGAACATATTATTATGATTCAATGAACTCGTGTGAGACGATGAAGATTAGAAGAAGATGTAACTGTTATGATTGGATTAACGCATACATATGATCAAACTAGGTAATATTAGGAGACGACAGAATAGTGGTAGTCCTTGACTTGATTAGGTGAACAGTGAACAACATTGATCAAACGAAACAAAACGTCACGCATAGGAGAGTCGAAAATTCCGATCAACTAAACTACCATCATAACTATTTAAATAAAACTATTTGTTTCCCCACCGCGCGTTGCGGCGGGGAACGCCTCTTCTTTTGAGTTGAGATCGTTTCATATCATTCATATGTTTACGGAGGAAGTCTTATACTCTTATGGTCTTTTAAAGTGCTATGATCTAACATGCTGTTATTGAGCAACTGCAAAAAAAATATAGGCTATCACTTTTAGAAAGAAAAAGTAAAACAAAGCCGAGCATCACTGAAAAATTAGAGTCTTATCCTAATACCCATTCAATGCAAAAACTTAAGGATGTTAGCTCATATCCTTAAGCAATCATGCCATTAAAACTAAACTCTTATACTTTGTCGTGCTCAAGTAATCCATCAATAATAATGTTAGCCCTTGTCCCTTTACAATAATATATTTCATAATAACTAGAAAACGTGAATTTAATCAACCTATTACTACTCATTATATGTTTCTCCAACTTTTAATCTCTGTTAGAACATAACACAACTGTTAGAATCAATTCATCTTAGCATAAGTGTAAGGATCGTATATATATCTTCCACGATAAAAAAAGAAGTGAAACTTACTACCCTGCAATACATGACTTCTACTAATAGAAACTAACACCAAGCTATAGTGTAAAATGTGAAGATATAGTATTCCTCATGTTGAGATCTAAAGTATTGAGGATAAGTAAAAGAATTTAATTGAGATAATCAATGATAATTGAGATAATCTATGAAGCGATCTCAATGCTGGTCTTTTACTATTAGTTCTTAACAAATATACGTAATATAGTTGCATCTTTATGTAGTAACCTCAACTTTTTAAAGAACATAGAGAAACACCTGTAATTGGATCAACACATTTGTTCGGTAAGAGATTACGAAAAGGTTTGTAAGATGCAAATTCACCAAACATCCATTATTACATGATAGATTCTGTTACAGGCAATACATTATTTTTACATATCAATGTCTCTTCAAGTTGCACCATTGATTCTATGTGGCATTATCGTGACATGAATTAAATTAAGGGGTATCATTCCATTTCTATTAGAAGTAAAATAAATGTTCGGTTATAAGATGAGGTTTGTAGCAAATATAATTCAACTTCAACAACGGTTCTGTACACACAAGAATTACAATAACAAAAATGTTGTTGCAATCAAAAACCCGTTGAATCAACTCAATTGAGTCCTAAAGAGCATGTCATTTTGAATAGACCTATCATGTCTATAAAAAGGGTATACCAAAATTTACCTGAAAGCATCGGGATCAAATTCCTATCAAACTCAACCAAAAATCTGTCAAAATTCACATCTACTGCGAATTGGTTGTCAAGGTTTTCATCAAATCTAAAATATGAAATGAATGAGTGTGTGTACATGTAATGATAAGAAATATTGATAAGAAAAATTGATAATTAAGACACCGAGTGATACTTATGACCAATTTGCTTGTTTAAAATCGACCTTGCTTCTACAGTTAGAAAGCTGATGAATTTCTGCCTAAAAAGTGAGATTTCTCTCAACTAATAGAACAAAAATAACTGACTCATGGTTCTTCATCGCCATTAATATCTTCTGCCATCTCTAAAGGGGGAGATGAAACCCCAAGAACAGGGATTGGATTTGTACCTTGGGCATAGCAGTATGTACAATCACTTCTATGTACGCAGACCTTCGTCATCCGATCATCGTCACCGCATCGCAACGGTGGAGATGAACACGCAACTCTCACTTTCTCCACCGTGAAGCCCGAAAGAGTAAACCGGCGGCAACTGAAGACAACCTCCACCGGAGCTTTACTCAATTCCCACAAGCCCACTTTCTCTCTCTACAAAACCCAAAGACACCATTATAATCACATCACAGTTTGAAGGGCAGATTGCAAAATCAAAAAAGCTAGTGGCCAAAAGATAAAACCTCGAATACCAACTATCCCTTTCCATTGGTTTTTAAATATTTAGGATAATTATTAACCATATCATATTCAATATCATGAACCATTGAATTTGTGATGATAGATTAAGAACATAAATAGGCGTTTTCATTTCTTTTGTTTTGATCATCTTCACATTTATATCTATTAAAAATATAAAAAATATCTCCACATATTACATATCACAAGATATCACCTATCCTCATTACAAGTTTTCATTAACCATTACAAAAAAATATTTATGTTTGTAACAGGAATTAAAAAAAACCAAGGATTAAGAGAAAAAATATTGCAGACACCAGACAACATTAATTAATATAATGTTAGAACATTTTGACTTGAAACAAAGGATGTAGAGTTGATTTTCTTGGTAGATTGAAGTGCGATTAATACTTTTATCATGTCATTTTAATAGTACTGCTTGTGAAACCTCTAAATAGTAAATATCTAATTCTGTACGTACTGAATTGTAATTGTTGGTGGGGTTCTCACTGATTGCCTCGTGTCATCCTTGCATTGGTTCACAACTTTTTGTCTTTTTTTACTTTTTTTTATTTTACTGATATAATTGTGCTTTAAATTGACTTACTAAAGCCAAGTTACGATAGTAATCTTGAATGAGTTGGTTAGATTGTTCATTGATGATTCGCAAAATACGGGTTCGAACCTCCAGTCTTTTCCTTTCCTTTTCTTACTAACTTATTTTGTTATAATTTTTTATTATCTTTTATCTTAATTACTTTTCTAAAAATATTATGGACTAACTTTATACGTTTTTTAGCACATTATTGTTACCGTACCAACAAGCAAAACAAGGTCCACAAAAACATCATAACGCCGTTAAGCATGTATGTTTGTGTTACTGTACAACTACACCACAATGCAAATGGAATAATCAAGTTAACACACATGTTGCAACCCATCAAACAACATTCTTAAACTTGTAGTCTCATTGTAGTATGGGGGTGCGTTAGTGTCACCGTTATAACATTCACAAACGTATCATTAAGCACGTGGATATCATTGCACGGCCTCGCCACAAAGCACGGGTAATCTTACTTGTCATTTTAATTTTGCATACAGAACAATATGGAATACCTCAGAATTTTATACAGAGAACTCAACTAAAGACCATCATAATACACGTAAAACTTAAACAAAAAAATTAACAAGATATTAAACTGAGAAACCTAAAAACTTATCATAAGGTAAATGAAAACAAATAAAGACTCGAACTAGTTTAAAGACTCCATTAACACCAACTGACTTTCAACAAGAGTCTCAATTTCAGGTTCAAGCAAACATACCTCGTTTTGTAAACTGAATTGTTTTGTAAACTGAATCAAAACGTACATTGCAAATAATATTAAAATGTAAAGTTAGAATGCAGTTTGCTCCTCCAGATGCCTAAAAGGTATGTGTATAAACTATAAAGCATTGTTGTGTGACAATTATAAGATCCAAAAATGATCATCTAGAGTTTACACAAAGATGGCATTTTGGTAAATATATTATTGTCTACTAAAACAAAAGACAATAATACTTTCGACTCCCAGAGATTTTATATACACATATGCATACCTTTAACAGAAATCTGAAAGGGCTGCATACTACATGTCCTGCCATGATGATTATGAGAGATTTTGGGTGCAGAGAGTACTTAAGGAAATAGTCGATGTCCTTTGTTAGTTTGGATTGTGTGCAGTAATGATCCGATTCTGATTAGGGGCAAGCAAGTCATTTCACGTTGTTACCTGCAGCCATGTTTCTAAGTTTCTGAGCAATTTCTGAAAAAGAGGGTCTTTCTGCTGGATCAGCAGACCAACAGCTTTCCATTAAGGCCTTCCATTCAGGATCGCACCATGTTGGGATCGTTGGGCGTAATGAGTTGTTCACAATTCCTCCTACAAGACAAGAGACCACACCCGTATTCAGAAACATAATACATAGCAAATGAATCAAGAGTACGTTTTCTGTCGAGATTAAGCCTTCGGTAAAACAGGCTGGCAGGGTCAGGTCAGCTAACAGGTCAAAACGGGCTCAGGTGAAATTCAAGTGTTAGGTGGTGTGGATTACGCCAGTAGCGACGGTGGTGGTGATGGTTGTGGCGGTGGTGAATGGTAGGTGTTGCCAACCAACATTGGCGGGGGGTGGTGTGGCCCATTTATGCCCGTTCTAAGATAATTTCACATGACTGACCCATTTTGACCATTTGTATAATCTGAATGACTCAAGTCAACTGTTTATTTAAGAATAGGTCTTAGTGTCATTTTTCATACCTTTGGTATATAGTCTAATTCATAGAGATTAGAGACCATGTGACTAAGAGTTGTCATTTAAGAGTTTTATGTGAAAAAATTATATTCCAGGGCAGAGGTGACGAAATGGGCATCAGTTAGCAGGTCAATAATAGGTTCGGTTGGGTAGTTTTTCATCAAATTTGTGTAACACTTAATAAATACTTAGTCTCTCAAAGATGATAAGAAAACTATTTGTTTCCAATAGTTCTTTAAATTTTGAGAAGTGTTTTGGGTGTTCTGATGGAATAAGAACAAACTTTGTGCTTCCTCTTTCCTATTGAGTTTAAAAAGATAAATGTTAAAAGGTTTTCCATTAGAGCCAAACCAAAACCCGACCCAGTTATGAGTAAATGGGTCGAAAATATCCCGACAACATGAATATACATAGGCCGTACCAATAATTGAAGCACAATGCATGTCTCCATAAGGTTCATCTCCCGTGAGCAATTCCCACATAACAATCCCGAATGAGTAAACATCAATCTAGATTATGCAAAACAAAAGTAAATCATCATTTGTAAATAAAAATTTCAAGGGAAGAAATAATGGGATAAGTGGGTTATTTTCGTAATTTCAAATTTGGCGAGTACCTTTTCGGATACCATGTTACTTTTGCCACTAAGAAGCTCAGGTGCCATCCAAGGCAATGTTCCTCGTACACCTCCGGATACCAATGTATGTTGTTTAACCTTTGATAGGCCAAGATCACCTATCTACAAGATGCAAATACATAGACCAACATACATAAATATAAAAAAACCTCAAAGCAATCAAAGAAAGCAATTAAATCAACTAAGTTGGCAACATCTGCAGGTTAGACAGGTTGGGTAACGGTCCAAAAGGATTCGGAACTCTGGATCAAAAGGGGTAATTTTTATGCATAGACCAAAAGAGATCTGGTCAAATTACACCAACTAGCCAACACTTTTTTTGTCTATTTTATTAAATTTGGTAAGAGAATGAATATATTAAATAGGTTGCATATACAATATTACCAAAATAATAATACAACTTTCAAAAAATATAATGATTTAGAACAATATGTGCATTTTAGGAGGTTTTAGAGCAATTTCATTTTCAGCTATTTTTTTAGATTTTGGACAGGACCTTTTACCATACAAATGGGTTGAAGTGGTCATCTCTAAAACACACATTATTAAAAGTAGCAATTTCATATATGCCATTAAAAGGCTAAAAACTTGCATAACATTATAATTACCCTACAAAAAATATTATTACCAAATACACCACTCCAAAACACTTCAAAATTCATATTTAACCATCTCATTAAAAAATATTCTAATATAGCCATTACACATTTCTTCTCCTTACACTTCTGACTCGCATTACCTGAGTATTTACATAAGGGAAGCGTATCAATGTCATAAATATGATTTGGTTATGTTAGATATTGTGGTTTTTGTTGGGTGAATATTAAATTATCCCCTTACTAAAACACATACCTTGCAAATTGGTCGATGTGGATCTCTCATGTTTACAAGAAGGTTTTCACATTTTAGATCAAAATGCACGATATTCTTTCCATGCAAGTATTCCATTCCAAAAGAAGCATCCATAGCTATGATAAGTCTCTTACGCCGATCAATGGTTCTGTCGCCAAATCAATGTTCAAGTCATCTTTCAACATTTTCATTTTTTAAATCAGAAGAGTTTTCTAGACATCCAATAAGCTTTTCAGACATCTTCCAACTCTAGTTGGTTAGGTGATAGAACAATCACATATCATTAATAGGAAAAAAGGTCAAACATCTTATTCATCAGACATCTAGTAAATGCTTATTATGCAATTAAGTAAAATTGTACCTGTCTTTTTTCCGTAAAAACTGCTTCAGAGACCCATTAACCATGAACTCTGTAACAGTTGCCAAAGAGCCATCAGGCCCATCACGAACTATACCATAGAAAGAAACCACATTTGGGTGATGTAATGAGCTTAAAATCAGCGCCTCTTTCCAGAAATCTGCAATCTGTACAGTATAAACCTCGATAAATAATAAATGAATAATTTTCTCCAGTGGCCAATTGCTATAACTGGTGTTTTATTTTCTCTGGAAAGGAAAAAAGAGCATTAATACAATCATACCAGACGTTCTCTTTCAGATGGTCTCCCAGCAAAACAACTGGCCTTAATTCTTTTGATTGCTACATCTGAACCCTTCCATTTCCCGTGATAAACAGCTCCATACGTACCAGATCCTAGCTCTCGTACTTCCTCCAGATCATCATTCCTTATAGTCTAATGAAGATTATAAAAGACACTACATATAAATCATATGGTTACTGCACATTCAATACAAATGGAAGTAGAGAAGAACCTGTAAACCCCTGGAAATAGCTTCCTCCTCAGCCTTTGTCGGTTCAACTTTTGTATTGCTTTGGGTGTCACTGCCAGATTCCAACTCCAAATCTGCAGGAGCATCCTATAAAATAAATAAAGAATTACGCAGAAAAATTAACTCATTATCAAAGCTTGGCTAGTAGTTAAATATGTACTGAGTGGGTCAGAACTGTTCATTTTTAGTGTGTGGCCCATCCAGTTAAATTGAGATAAAATCATTTTTTGTGTCTTTTTTATGAAAAGTTAATGCATTAGATAAGATTACAAACTAATATCATTAATAATAGATTAAATTGTTAAATAATGAATTCAGGAAGCTGTTTGCGTTACTCTTCATTAGATTTTCAACCCGTTTACCTTTTTAGCAAAAAAGTACTATTCAGCCCAACTGACCCGTTCGAGATTAACCAAATTCAACTGAATGATAAGTAAACTGGTCAAAACTACCATTTCTAACTGGTACCCTTTACTCACCGCCATGTCTAGTTCCTTCACAGTTTCTTCTTTGACTTTAGTATCATTCATAGTAGCCAAAGCAGAATTTTCTTGAGCTTCATCTTTCGCCTGCTCAGAAAATTCTGTTTTCTTGACAGATTCATTAGGTTGAGGCACATGATTCAAACTCTCAACCACAGGTTCTTCGTTTTCCAGGGCAGGAGCATTCTCTTGATCAGTACTCTTCTCAGCTCCAATGATTTGTTTGGGAAGTGAACTCAACCTTTGTATACCAATACCATCTTTAATACTACCAGTTCTTGGTTCTGTATTCAAGGTATTCACAGGTTCTGGAGTTGATTGAACAACTTCAGGAGTAAACTGGACGGGTTCAGGAGTAAACTGAACTGGGTCAGAAGCAGGTTGGATGGGTTCATGACTTAATTGAACAGGCTGAGGAGTAAGGGGAATGGGTATGGGTTCAGGGCTAAATTGCACAGGTGCAGGCATAATTTGGACTGGTTCAGTCGGTAAGTAATGCTGAGTCTGATTCTCCACCCCAACTGGAATCCTAGGACTATAGTCCATTGTGGTCCTAACAAACCCTGGATTGAATGTACCATTTTCTTGTTTCGGTGCACCAGAAGCTTCATAAGCTGGATGCCCATGAATTGGACTAGGACCATTTCTCCACAAAGCATTTGCAGGCACATGCCCATGGGGTGATGCATGGTATTGATTCTCAGCCCCATAACCATTAGGATAACCAGTAGCCATTGCTTGATCATGAAAGATTTCATTACCAAACTCAGGCCCATGGCGAATATAGCGTGGGCGATCTTCATGATGAACATAATGTGGTGTCACATGATTACCGTCTGGATATTCAGTGGGCCCCGTATTTATATGCACATTATAGAAAGATCTAGGAGGGCATTCAGCACGAGGGTTACCAACCTGATAAGAACCATGAAGTACGTTACCAGGAAAACCAGCAACATGTTCTGGTAATGGGAACTGTTGATCATACTGCGGGTGATGACCAGCATTTTGCTGCCTGAAATAATCTTCTGGGTGAACTCTATCAAAACTTTTGTCCATTGGATCACCATAAGGAGTATGATAATGTGAAGACGAAGGTGAATTCGGAGAGTAGTATGCAGGACTCCATGGCGACTCCATTTCACCGTACCTATGGCTTGAAGATTGCTGGTGTGGAATTCTCACCTGCTGCAAATTAATCGGCGGCATGGGTATCTCAAAATTCCTATGGTTATAAAGATTGTCATCAAGATTCAACTGATTGTACTGCTGTTCCATCGACTGAAAATCATCCACCAGAACATCATTATGACTGTTCAAAGCATCAACATATCTCCTCTCAGTATCTCTCTCATCCCTATCAACAAAATGTATAGAATCATCTTGCTCAGCACTAGAGAACAAGAATATCCGAAGCCGAGTAAACCCATCTCCAGACCCCAACTTCTCATACTCCTCCATCATATTCATCACATCATCATCATTCACAACAGAAACAAGAGCATCAAGGTCCTCATCAGGCTGCTGATACTTCAAAACAGCAGCCCCATCAAACAATTCTTTCATCTTCCCCATCAGTTCCTCAAACCCAATATCACTAGGAACACTCACAATCCTCGTCTCCCCACCAACATACCTAAGTTTCCCATCTTGTGGACGAGGCAGTATCCTACCATTAAAGCTACACAAAAACTTTAATCGAGGATGATCCTCATTTGAACTAGGAACCGAATTAGGGCTATCCATTTCACCAACTGTACCCTCAAATTGCACTACTGAATCCCCCAAAAACCCAACGCCACTACAGCACATCCGTGCATATCATTCACACAATACAACACAACACAACACAACAATTTCCGATCAAAGATTCAACAAATTCAATCAAAAAACGAAGAAATCAACGAAATTTCAACCAAAACCCAAAAGGGGGATACGATTCGAAATCCAATGAAAGCAAGATTCTCGAGACTTACAGTCACTTATGCAATTGAATTGGTGAAGATGAATGCAAGTGATGAGAGGAAAAATGGGATTTTTGTGGCCTGATGAATAATAAAAATAATAATAATAATAGTATGGTGGTGGCTTTTGCAGTTAGGGCCACACGGGAGACATCGTATTATTTCTTGTAAAGTTTGCAGCACTAATAATAATAATATTATAGGCATCTATTGATCGCATATTCTGTGAACGCACCAAAGAGGGGCATTTTATACGTAATCTTGTGTAAAGTAGATCTATTTTCACATTACCTTTCATTGATTGGACCCACGTGTTGTGAGATTTTGAGAATATATCAACAAAAGTTACCCTAAAAGCAAGTAAAAATCTTAAGTTTTAGATTTTTGAATAGATTCTTTTGATCATGTGAATCATGATCACATTAAACTATGTTTGCATGTTGGAACTCGGTATGAAATCTATAATCGAATAATACATAAGGTTAGTCAAGAATTAGTATCACTTTTATGTAAAAATGTGTGTAAACAGCCCAAGGAATTCATTTGTACATGGAAAGAAACATCCCAATGTTTCCGTTGGTTGTTAGATTGTTGGATTACAAGGATTGATGAGCAAATACCTTATCGAATGATGTTGCATTGATTAGCAAATACCTTAGTGTTTGATATCAAATGATGTTGATGTTTTTGATGTTGAATGACGTATTTGTTGTTGGTAAGAAGTTAATGTTAAATATACACCTTTACTATTGAGGTAAAGTTTTACTAAAAGTTAAATCGATACTTATGATAAATTACTACTTAGGGGTTGTTTGTTTGGATCTGACCCGGCTGACTCGGTCAATCTGTTTGATATGCTTGAAATCAGATATGATCGGGTCCTTTTAATCTGAACTGGACCTAGATTTCAAACATGTTGACCAAGACCAAGAAAAGGGGCAACCCTAAACCGCCTTCACCCCTCGACTCCTCCGCCAAACGCCCACCGTCGGCGGTCTCCCCACCGCCTCCTCCGCCAAACCCCCACTTGTCAGCGGTCTCCCCACTCGATCCCTCATCAACAGTAGATGGCATATACTTCTCATCATCTTCCACACCCACTTTCTTTTTCCCTCTTCTTTTTATCTTTTCTGAAATCGGAATCAAACCCATAAATGAAGACGTTATTTTATCCAACCCCATCACCTTCATTCTCGCTTTGTTCTCTTCAATTCATTTCATCCTCTATTTCTCATACTCCGTCATCTTCTCCGACGTCTTTTTCCCTCTTCTCCATGGTGTATCAGAGGCTATTGCTTCGGTTTCTGAATCTGATTGATTCGATTGCGGCATGTTGTTGATGGAATCAGTGTGTTGAACAAGATTATCGATTAGAACTTGTAGTGAGAGTGATTGATTTGCGGAATTTTGCTTTTAGGGTGTTCGTTTGTGCAATTGGATAAATGTGGGAATATAACAAGCATTAGAAAGGGATGTTTGGGATCGGGTTTATTGGTTTCAAGCGAGGTAGGTTTTCTATACCCAAGTTACGTTGTGGCGGAGTCATACACGACATGATAAAATATAGATTACAATCGACTTAACTTGTTTTCGAACTAAATTTATGGGGAAACATAAATATTTGAATTTATAGACTTAGTCAGATACTGAATCAAACAGCCAAGTTTCAGTCAAATGCAAACTCGATCAGAATTTCTAACAGGGTTAGCTTTTGACTCAGTCAGATCTTACTGAGCCAATGGTAATCAAACACCCCCTTAAGATCATTATTACCACTAAGGTTGGTAATTTATAGCATATACCTATTAACATGACACGTCATGAAGTTTTGACCAAGTGTAAGAAACATCTGCGGATGAACATTTTGTTCTTCCGTAGATATGTTTCTTACAAGTAACCTTACATCCGAAGATCCTCTGCGGATGAACAACCAGAACTGAAGAACAAGTTTCCTTCGGAAGAACAAATCATCTACGGAAGAACAAGACTTCTAC
>BJCM01084898.1:0-15041 GCA_018326385.1 Flaveria bidentis
GTAACACTTGTAATAGAACTTGAGAAAGCAATATACTGCAATCTTGAAAACCATATACTTGTGTATCTTGTTCTCTTGTTCTGTCTCTTACTTACTTGTGTTCTTAGTATCTTATATTGTGGTTAATCCAGTTTACTGTTTGATTAAGTTTTAGTTTATTCTCCTTTTTGTGTTGTTGTGTTGTAAGTGACCCCCTTCACCGGTCCTGCATGCACTGACAATCGAAAGTCTGTTACGGGTTTCTACATATTTCTTGGAAATTCCCTTATATATTGGAAAAGTAAAAAACAATAGACTATCTCTCGGTCTTCTGCAGAAGCAAAGTACCGAGCTATGTGTACTGCTACTTGTGAGGCTATTTGAATTAGCAATTTGTTAAATGAATTAAGCTTTTGTGTTCCTTTACCAGTTTTCCTTTTTTGTGATAATACTGCAACTTTGTCCATTGCGGCAAATCCTGTCTTTCATGACAGGACCAAACATTTTGAAATCGATTTGTTTTTCTTACGGCAAATCCTGTTTTTCTTACGGTCTCAACTACCTCTGATCAACAACCTGCAGATATTTTTACCAAAGGTTTATTTCTATCTCATCATGATTATCTTTGCAAACGTCTGCATATGTACGATGTGTTTGGATATTGAATTATGGGGGGTGTTAAAACAAATAATTCTATATCCAAACATATTTTCCTCTTTTCATAGTTATAATTAATTTTCTTTATTTTTCTTTTATTGTTTTGCATATATTGTTTCGTGGGCTGATGATGGAGTCTGGGCTGCATGGATTGTTCGTGGGTTGATTAAGTTCATGGGCCAAGTCATGTTCGTGGGCTGAGTGTTCGGTGTCTCGCTTATTTAGGATTGTGTGGTGTTCTCTTTTGGATTATCAGAAAACACACACACACCTCTCGTTCTCTGAAGTTCTTCGCCTACTAGAGTTTCAACACAACATTGATACCTTTATATCCTTTGTTGTCTTGTTCTTGATATCAGTCATAAATCACTGCAGTGGTGATTTGTGGTTGAATACTTTGTCTCTGGTTTATGATCTTGTAATCTGTTTTCAACTCTGGATTTGTTTCTTCTATTAAATCGACTATTATTTTAGGGTTTGTGACTATTGTTAATTTTTTATATATTATCCTATGGAACCCTTTTTTTTACAATCTAGTGTTTCTATTTTATGTTATTTTTTCAATTTGCAATTAAGTAGTCCTTTTCTTGAATGACTAACAATTTTTAGTAACTTATGGATCGAGATATACCATATATTACTAAAGACTAAAGTGTTTGCATACAAGAATGACAAATTAATCATTATAAGGAAATGAAGAAAAAAATGCTTGGTTGCTCAATCAAATGGAATAACCTATTAGACAAGAATTACCATTCACTCTAAACAATCCACAATCGTTCATGCATTTTTTTCATTAACATTGATGTGAGGGGAAAAGACGCATAAATCATAACTTAGATGAATGGAAAAGTATTTCCAAGAACATGGAACATTGTGCAACTGAGAAAAAGCTATCTTTGACTTCACGCCGTTTAGATTTCTCCAATATAAATTAAAGGTAATTATTATATGAATAAAAGTGTTGTTTCGGCATCAACTTGTTTATTCTTTATCTTATCTTTGTATGCCACATAATATAGGCACATGATTAATATAAACACTTGGCTCTACAGAACCATTTTACTTACATAACAACGCCTAGTAAAGAGACACGCTTAGTAAAAACACATTTGGTTCTACAAAACTAGTGAATTTACATAACAATGCCAAATTACGACACATGCTTAATATGAATATTTGGCTCTAAAAACAAGTGTACTTACATAACTTCACTTAACAGGGCACACACTTAATATTAACACTTGGTTCTATAAACTAGTGTAGTTACACGACAACGCCTATGAAGGGCTTGCACTTAACATACAAAATTGGACTTACAAACTAGTGTACTTACATAATGTACCATGCTATAAACGCTTAGGTTCACAAAACCAATGCACTTGCATAATGCTACCTAACAAAGGTGAGAACTAAGTCAAAGTATTTGGTTTCACAAAACTAGTGTACTTACCTAGCTTCGTCTAATAAAGGTGCATGTTTAATACAAACTCTTGGTTCTACAAAACCAATATATTTACTTGCTCTAGTTAACAAGGACACACCCTCAATACAAATACTTAGTTCAACAATATGTGCTGCTAAGATAGACACACACCTTTTTGTAAAAACTTACTTGTACAAAAACATTACACTCAAATATAGTGCCTAACAAAGGCATGTGCTATTTGCGTACAATTGGTTCTAATAAAATCAATCTCTCTATAAATATCCAAAGAAGTTGCTCAAGAAGAGCTAATGCTATGATGAAAATATAAGAAAAAGATCAACACTTGTATACCATATTAATATTTTTCAAAACCTACAAGTTCAAGGCAAAATGCATAAAAAATAATATTCAAGCGAAGGGGGAAGGCAAGCGCCAAAGTAAAAAATGATCCTGCAAGGGAAATCTGTATCATCATCACCACCATACTTTTTCTTACATGAGAAAAAGAAAATCAAAATTCAACAAAGTATAAATTAAAATAAGCATCATCTCCATCATCTACACCCCAACTAGCCCTAGCTTCATCTCATGTACTTTTTTTGTTTGATGCCAACAAAGGTTTAAGTGTTGTGATATCATCATCCTTCTCGAGCTTAAAGATCTAAACCAACACGATAGGCTCCACGTACTAAAACTGCATAAGCATTTAGCAAGACACAATGTGCATCTTTTTGAAAGCTAGGATAATCTTTAAAAGGGTACTTTATAGAGCCTACAGATGCTCACTATCATTGCAACTGACTAGTCATGTTGACATTATCAAATTATAATGTTTATCATAACTATACTAAATACTGCCATTTATGGCTCTGTAACCATGCTAGATACCCTCCTCATGAATCCATTACTTCTCCACTTGAAGAGTTGTAACAACACCATATAATTTATGTTGGATGGAAATGTATTCTTCATGGCTTGTTTAGGTTCAATTTGGATTTTTTAGCTTCTCACACAAAAAATATGGTCCGACCAACAACATACACCTTGAGAATGACCCACCAAAGTTGAAAGCGTGATAGCTACTTCACTAGGGATGGATATATTATCCTTTTCTTGGATCGTCTCTTGCTTATCGGGAGGAACAAACTTCTAACCATTCTTGATAGATGATCAAATTGATCAAACCCATACCATCAGTGGTGTACTAGTTAGGAAGTAAGAAGTACTTAATCATGATCATTCTATTAAATCCTAAGAAGGTGTCAAAGCTTTGCATCATTGACCTTTTAACTTAAGTTAATAGAGGTTGACTAATGTTTAAAGGATGTTTTAGTGAGTTTAGATTTGCCACTTTGTTCAATTACCCCTTTATTTCCAAATTAAAATTAGTTGGTTGTATATATTTTTATAAGGAATTATCTCACATATTCAAATTTAAATGATTTTTACTTATGCTAAACTAGACACACAAAAGACAAGTGTACCTGTCGTGTTGCAATATAGTGTTGGTAAGAACTGAGTATCAATTTGTGAACACAATGAGCCTACTCAACAACCTTTACGATTGACTTTTAGATTGGGTTTTGTTTTGAAAAAATGATAAGTTTCATTGATATAACAAAATTTTTAGAGTTTTTAAAACAATAAGTAAAAATAATAATAAAAGTAAAATTGAGACTTGTGGGTTTTAAATTAGGGAATTAAGACTTTCATCCTGATTAGATTACACTTATGCAACTATGATGAATATCATGATGTGACTAAAGATATAAGTTAAAGTAGTTATGTTAATGTTTATAAATGTGAACCATCATGAATTTCTCGTATGCCAGTTCCATTGTGACAAGGACACCAACATCGAGAAACTTATAATGCAAATTCCCCAAGCCACTAGTAATGTAGGTAAACTCGTGTAACCTTTCAACATATAATTTTTGAAAACTTAACTTAATATTAGAAAGAGAGTGATCAGGTTTATTTTTAGCATACCATTAATTTTAGAAAACCATAACAAGTACTATAGATTTCTCAAACTAATAAAAGGGAACTCGCAAATGATCAATAATTTCTAATAACCATTTCTAACTAGTTCATTAGTTATGGATTTGTTATGAAGACTGTATTGGTGAATAAAAGCTAGTTCATACGTTTTTCAATGTTGTATGACATTCATAATTACAAACCATAAGTTTATAACTTGCCATTCTAATGTAGATGCTACCCATCAAAATTTTACCTCAGATTAGCATAACATCAACATAATATAAATTACACCATTAGTTTATCATAAATTACATAAGTTTCATCCAATTAGGATTATGATGAAAGTTTAGCTCATAATACGCTTGAACATAACAACAAACAACATAGAAGATAGATATGAAATTATTAGTAAAATGGAACAGTCAAATCGGTGATCTATAATATTTGATGTTAGACAATCCCAAGCTTTTTCCAAGTGTTGTACGCCCCTTCCAAGCCTCCCAAGGATCTTTAAGATTTGATTCCTGAGAGAAATTAGCAAGGTAACCCTCCACGGAAAGCTACTCTCAAAGTTTCAGATGAGCTCCTTTTTATAGGCTTTTTGGAGTGTTTAAGTCCGGACTCGTGCCATTACAATGCTTATGAAAGTTGGTAGTTCATACATATAGCATGTGTCAAGCATGGCCCCGTGACTAATAGGGCACGTTCCGTGATTGGGGTGGGGCACGGCCCCGTGATTCATGGTGGTGGGTTCTGTCAAATAATCACAAGGGTGTGCTAATTAAGCATCAGGGTGTATTTCAAGCCATGTCATAAGGGTGTGCTTAATAAGGCATGACCACATGCTTGAAATGCTTGCTTTTCTTAAAATTCTTGGTAGATATTTTAACAAAATGTAAACAATTTAAACATATGTAGAATGATATCCTAACAAGAAATAGAGTAGTTGGTAAAGATTATTAACATATAAAAATCCACATTTCTCACAAAGTGCACTTATACTCGGCTAAATATTTGGAGTCATAATGAAGGTTAATATGACTAATATGCTCAATTTCTAGTTTTAATACGTTTGAAATCATATGTTTTTTAGGGGATCAAATATCCATATATTTAAATATTTACTTGCATAAATCATTAGATTTTTGATGAGTTGTAACTTGGTTTGGGCTCAGGTATGGATTATTTCCAAGTAGCTAAATGATAAAGACGATGGTTTTGGTTTATTTTTCTAACATAAACTAAAAGGAAAGTAATAAAAAGTCCCCTATACAATACTTCAAGCTAGAAGGATTATGCTAACTCGAGTACTCATTTAAGGTAAGATACATACTTTGCTTTCAAAAACCTTAAATCTTCTTTCACCCGAAGATACACAAAACTCTCCTTTTGTTTGGATCGTTCGTGTTGAAGCCTAATAGCACCTAATCAGATACGTTTCATGTATTCCTATTGGGGTTTGGTTTGCTTCTTTTTTCATTTTACATCGTCGGACCGGTTCTCATAGATCAGTCATCTTTTGTATCTTTTTGCTCGCCTTTATATAGCACTTTTTGAAATTCCACAAAATGGCAGAACTTGTATCTTTTTTCACCATTTCTTTCTTGCATCGAATATGAGTTGGAAAATATGTCCGCGGATTTCTGGGGGAAGTCTCGTTTTACATGGTGAAGGCAACAAAGTACATTAAAATCAAATTAATACATTCTAGTTCTTTTAGATTTGACCAGTAAATAATCAAAATTTTCTTTTTCTATATCTCTTTTCTTTTTTTAAATAAGGTAAAAACATGTCATTAGTGGAAAGCAGGTTTTATTGAAGGCTTTTTGATTAAGTTATTAGCAGTTTGGGTGATCGAGAAATAAAAACGTTTAAGATAAAGACACTAACAAGGGTTAACGTTCAGGTAAGGATAATTAAAAGAAAAATGATTGAGGATTGAATGGTTAGGGTTTCTAATGCCTAAATCATTTTTATATAATAAATACTAAATAAGCTTTTAAAATGTATACCCAAATCAAGTTCTAATCACACATATCATAAGACACACTTAATTAAATCCAGAATGAAAGTAAAATTGTATAATTGAAAAAGTTGTTCAATGGCTTAAAGATAAAATCACATATGGTAGGAATTGGGTAAAAGTGTTTTATTTTACATGTTTAAATATTATTACTAAATTATTGCTTTTAAGGAAATCACAAAAAATATTTTTTAAGTTTATTTGGGTTTCACTTATTTACTTATTTATTCCCCGAAAATATATATTTATAATTTGTTTTATCGGTGTTACATCAAGTGATGTTTATAGAATTTTAGTTTGGACTATTTTTAGCGAAGTGTCAAGCATACATCTTGTATAAACTCATCCCCACACATAAAATTCACATTGTACTCAATGTGTTTGACACCCGGAAATTTTCTTTGAAGCCGACGAAAGAAAAAAAGAAATAAAGTCCAAAGTCGAGGGACCAAACTTGCCAAAACGGGAAGAAATTTGGATGAGTGGGGGTATAAAAGGGGGGAGGGCAGCCCACACACTCCCCATTCTTGCCAAAGACTCAGCCAAGGGAGAAGAAAAGGAAAAAAGAGGAGAAAAAGCTTGGTTCGTGTGGATTCGAGCGTGAAAATCGAAGTGTAGCGGGTCAAATCGAAGCTCTACTCGACGGGATTGTTTTTGTGAGTTCTAGGACCCCTTTTTTACATGTTTTTGAATGATTTTGGGGCTGGAACACATCTGAAATCATTTTTAGGTATTTGGGTGTAATCCCGTTTGTGTATGTGTGTGTATGTGTATGATTCGTTCGGGTCTTGATTCCGGGCTAGGTTGTGCTTGAATGGTGTCATGGTATGCTTCGTTAAGGTTTAGAATGGTTGATTTGAACTTAAAATAGGATTGGAAGAGTTTGGAGGTCGAACATGGCAGCTGAAGTTCGGGATGAACTGCATTCTGCACCCAGCTAGGGCTATGCGACTGGAGGTCCATGCGTCGAATGGCATGAGACTGGGCCCATACGCATGAAAGGAGTGTGATTGAGGTTCATTCGTACGTGAGAGGTGCGACTGAGGGTCATACGCATGAGGGCTATGCGAGTAAAGGAATTGCGGATGAAGGTCATGCGACTGAAGGAAATGCGGATGAAGGTCATGCGACTAAAGGTCATGCGACTGGATTCCATACGCCTATGAGTCATGCAACTGAGGGTCATACACACGAACGGTGTGCGACTGAGGGCCATCCGCATGAAGGCCATGCGACTGAGGTCCATACGCCGGGATTTCATGTGACTGAGGTTCATTCGCATGGAAAGCATGCGATTGGAGGCTATGCGACTGGATACCCATTCGCCTAAGTGTTCTCATAACTTATGGAGGACCATGCGACCGAATAGGGTCCATACGCCCGAATGACCATTGTTTGTTGTCTGACTTTCGGGAAAGTGTGGACGTAGGCTCGGACCTTTGGGGCCGTTGATGATGTGATGGGCATGGATGATTTAAGATGACGTATGATGACAAGCTGATGATGATGATGATGTGATGTGTGTGATTCGTGTGATGTTTGATGTCGTGTGATTGTGCATGTTGTATGTTATGCATGATGTATGTTATGGGTGTGCGATGTTGCCTTGTGTGATCAATGTTGTATGTTGTTATGTTCCTTATTATTATGTATGATTGTCTTCTCATGGTTTTGCGTTGAACGTTAATGAATGTAATGAAAGTATTATGTAGCGTAAAGTGGAAGATAATGAAAAGAGGAAAGTAATGAATGAATGCAAGCATGAACGAATGAATGAGAGTAAGGATAGCTTGCAAAAGTAAGGAAGGAGGTTCACAAGTCATTGAGAGTTGTTAGCTCAACTGTGTGTGTATTTATAGCGTCTGATCTTGGCTAACTCATAAGGGAACATAGACACAGTAGGGAGTTCAGTTTTGGTAACTGCTCTGATACGTGCAATGCGGTATTTACTATGAGCTATGTAGCGTGCGATTTTGGCTACCTCATGTGGGCTATGTAGCGTGTTATTTTGGCTAACCCATGAGATGGCGTGCGATTCTGGCTAAACCCTAAGAGTTCACACACATAGGGGGAATCGGTCTTTGTAACCACTCCGTTGGTGCAATTTGTGCGATATGTACGATGGGTATCATAAGGGACGATAGACACAGTGGGAGTTCAGTTTTGATAACTGCTCCGATACGTGCGATATGGTATTTACTGTGTGCTATGTAACGTGTGATTTGGCCACCTCATATGTGTTATGTAACGTGTGATGATTAATGAATGAAAGAATGTAATGAACGAAATGGAAGATAATAATTATATTACCTCTTTGTATGTATGTTGTGTGATCGCGTACGAAGTAACGAATGGTTTTACAAAGGAAGTAAAGTATGTTTTATTATAAAACTACTCAATTAGCAACGCTGACTTTGATATGTTTCCAGTTGGCAGGTATGTTGCTGAGGATGGCACGGGGCAGCTACTCAGCTCCTTTGGATGGCATTCTTTTGTTTAATGTTTTTGCATTGTAATGCGAACAAATGATATTGTGTAATGAATGGTTGTATTATTTTGAAAAAGTATTTTAATGAAATGAAGATGTTGATTTTAATGTTTCCGCTACAACGCTTTTATGTAAGATGATGAAAATATATGTTTTATGTGCGAGGAATGACCAGCTGTAAGCGTCCCGGGGACGGGGACTTACAATGTGATTAAAAAATTATAATAGAGAATAGTAACGAGATAACTCCTCTAAAAATGATCAATTGAACACTTATGTTCAGTACCCACAACCGACATGGATTATAAATCCTCGAGATCATCTAAAATATCATCAATTTATTAAAAGCATTAAAATTCTAAGCACATAAAATAAAATAATATAAAATGATATAAATTAAAAGGATAGAGTGGCATGAAACAGCTGCACATCGGCCCTGAAAGTGATAGGGCTTTGAGTTTAGGATCAAATAGTAGACACAAAACTCGTTTAACTTCCTACTCTTATTATGCAACAAATGACAAAAGGTTGTAGACACAAAACTCTTACTAGCACCAGAATCAAAGAGCACAGAAGCATATTCATGGTCCACCAAAAACATACCAGAAACTACTTCTGGATCTACCCTGGTCTCCTCACAAGTTATGTTGAATGCCCTCACATTTGCCTTCGAACCATCACCCTTTCCCTTATCCCCAGCTTTAGCCGTTCCTGATCCTTCTGCTTTTCCTTTCTTACAATCCCTTCCCAAGTGTCACATCTCCTGCACTAGTAACACTTAACTACCTTGCATTCCCTGACATAATGGCCCTCGCCCCCATATTTTAAACATTTTCCTATACTAACTCTACACTCCCCTAAATGACACCTTTCACATTTTTTAAAAACACCTCCCTCACTGGTATTTCCTCATCTTCCTAGCTGATCCTCAACTCTCATCCTCTTCTCTCCAATCCTGAAGTTGTCACCTTCGAACCTCTTCCCATTTCCATTCTTGTTCCCACTTCATTTCTCCACCTTCTTTTATATAGGAATTGGGTCTCTTTCATCGTACAAACTCCCAGCTAAATCCATCACAAACCTAAACATGCAAGGTCTGGCCACAATCATGTGCCTCTTGATATCCACAAGCAAACCCTACATGTATCTCTTGATTTTCTTAGAGGCACGTGTCACCATGTTTGGCACAAGTCCTGCAAGTTCATTGAACTTGGAGGTGTACTCTTGATGAGTCATGTTCTCGGCCTCCAAATACAAGAACTCCTCCTCAATTTTTGTCTAACTCTTGATAGGGACAATACTCCTCCAACACCAAGTCCTTCAACTCAGACCACTTTATTTTGGCTATTGATCATTTTCCCTCAGCCTGGACAATATTTTCCCACCATCAAAATGCTAAGTCAACAAAATAATGAGTGGAAAACTTCACATTTTAATCTTCCCGACACTCGCTGATGTCCAAAACGACTTCCATATCTCCGACCCAACGGTATGCGACAGTAACCATTACCGTCAAAGGTCGGGGTCTTGCACTTTTGAAATGCCCTATAGTTTCACCCCTTAGAAGTCTCTTTTTCGGACTCTTTATCACTGTCATCATCATGAACAACCACCTTAGGGTTTGATGGCTCCTCTTTGGATTCCTCAGTCCTTCTGGTGGACTTTTCTGAATTCTTCTCATTTTCCTTCCCATTCTTCTTAGTTTTCTCTCCATCATTGATTGCTTTGATCACCTTGGTCACCACTAAGGGTAAAACATTTTGCATAACAGTGTAGACTTCGTCAGTGATAGCCTCCTTCATAGTGGATTTGAGGATGGTTGATCCCTCCCCCTCCGGGTGACTATGGAGGTCCGACTCCTCGTGAACATTCTCGGGAGCCTTAGCTTTGCTCCGGGTGACACATGGCTTAGTAGTACGCCCGCCATAAGCATCTTCTCGGGTTGCCTTCCCTGATTTTCTACCAGCCATAACTGATTCCTATAAGATTCAAACACCAAAATGATTATTCAAGATAATTGCTCAGATCATTATAAGTATGGTAAGTCCTTAATTACAGTGGCCAAGTGTGATTAACCACTTACCTTACCCTCCAGTCCCAAGCAATCACTATCCTAACACATGTTAGTATTCGAATCTATAAGCACATAAAACACATAGCACACGCACAAAATCCTGATTTTACTTGAAAATTTTTACTTGATGGCACGTAGCTACTTGGATTGGCATCCTTCATTCGGTCCCATTTTCAGTTTAGGTTTTGAAACAGCTTACCCAATTCTCTTAAACTTTGGCTCTGATACCAACTTGTAAGGTATCGATCCCGGAAAGCCTCACAGTTGATTAATCATAGCATAAAATCATTTTTATAGCAAAACTTTGCAGCGGAATAAAATAAACATTCACTTAAAACTTGTAGTTCATATTATAACCATACATTTATCTTTCAAACAGAATAAAAATATAGTACTTTGTCATAAATTACAATGGAAAATATTTCATAAACAGGAATGTCATCCATTGCCCTCCAAGTAGCTCTCAACCAGGTGTCATTCTCAACATTAGCATTTACCTGCCAACTATTATGCATAAAAGTTAGCTTTGTTGAGTGAGTTCTAGTTTATGTTAATATGAGAAAATATAAACGTTATCTTTCACATAATGACTATGCATACACCATAATACATAACATTTTAGGTCTGAATAAGCATGTTCATTATCTTTCATTCTTTCGTTATCTTTTGCTTCATCATAAACAAGATTGCACAAAGCAAGAGCTCCATGTTGATCGACAATGAATGTTAATCCCTATCTGTACACATGAAAACGGTAACTAACCCCCAACGATTGATCCACATTGCAAGGCACAAAAGTAAAGTCTATCATAGTGCTTGCAAGACTTTTCATCATCAAAAAGGGTAGGAGGTAACATTCGTTAAGTTCCACTTCTCATTAATATTATCTTCTATTTTATATATAATACTTAACTTATTAAGTATATAGCATACCAAGTACAAGTTATCATAGAACATATCCAACCCTCTGCGGGACAGCGAGGGTTCGAGGGCAGCAGGCCCTGACAGTAGGGTCCTAGGGGTAGCAAACCCTAGTGGAGTCCAAGGTCAGTGAAAAGAAATTTTTTTAAGCATATATATAGCACATTTTGTTATAGAAAAGTCGATCATCTTGTTAAAACCTCTTAAAATCTTGGTCATTTAAAACGTAAATTTAGCATGCATAATAGCCCCAAAACATGGAAAACTCATAAATAAGGGGATCTAAAACTCACCTGGATACCGTGAGTAGCTTCTAAACTATGCTTTCTAAGCTAGGATCACACTACACAGCCTGTAGATAAGTTAACACTCTAAAGGGTTAATTTCTGCCTAAATTCGTTGCTAAATAAGTAGATTCGTTGCCTGTTTCGCTACATGCGAAACTATAGTTTCGCAGAAAACTCAGAGTTTCGCAGCGTGAACACCCAATTTCGCTGGATGCACAGACAATTTCGCTGAACGCATAAAAATTACAAACCAGCCCTTTTTTAACCCAAAATCACAACTTTTTACGTTCAAACCCTTAGATTATCATCCATGAGGCTATATCTAAGTTTTTTACATGAATTCATACATAAAAATGTGACCTTTATGCTATTCTTTGTAACTTTTTTAAAATCCAAAACCCTAGAATTCGGGTTTGATCTACAAAAGGTTTTAGAGGCTGATTCTTACCTAAATTTCTTGCTTCTTTCTTATGATTTGATGCTCTAACATCTAGATCTTGAATCACTTCTCCAAAGAAGCTCCAAATCTAAAGTTTTATTCACTTTCTCTCTAGAATTTGGTTGCTAGGGTTGCAAATGAGGAAGATGATGGTTGATTAGTTGGGTTAAAGGGCTGATTATGGGCCCTTAATCACTTAGGCTCTTGGTCATTAGCCTAATTTAGCCCAGTACCCATTTTCTTCCTTTAGTTTTTATTAAATACCCACTAATTAAGCCCATTAGCATTGATGTCTCGTTTTGACATTTCGGGGCGTTACACTTCCCCTCACTCAATCTTCATCGGGACATAGGTATAATTCTTTTGAGAAGATCTTTGTCCGTCCATCAGTATACAATTTTAAATGATGACCATTTACCTTGAAACTTAAACCGTCATGGTTTTCAATTTCAATGGAATTGTTTGGAAAAACGTCTTTAATCGTATAAGGCCCAAACCATCGTAATTTCAGCTTCTAGGAAACAAATGTGAACGAGAATTATATAGTAAGAGACGTCCTCCCACGTGGAATTGTTTAGTGTTCTTTAATCAAGAATCATGAAATTTCCTTGTCTTTTCTTTACAAACTCTAGTATTCTTGTATGCTTGTTCTCTCAAATCCTCGAGTTTGTGGATTTGTTATGAAGACATATTTTGGCGAATAAAAGCTAGCTCATATATTTTTCAACCTTGTATGATATTTATAATTATAAAGTATAAGTTTATAACTTCCCATCAAATGTAGATGTTACCTATCAAAAGCTTACCCAAGATTACCATAACATCAACATAACATAAATCACAATATTAGTATATCATAAATTTCATAAGTTTCATTCAATTAGAATAATAATTAGAGTTTAGCTTATAATGAACTTGAGCATAACAACAAACAACATAGAAGATAGATATAAAATTATTGGTAAAATGGAACAATTAAACTAGTGATCCCCAATGAATTATGTTTAGACAAACCCAAACTTCTTCCACGTATTGTATGAACCTCCCGAGCCTCCTGAGATAAATCAGCAAGGTAACTCTTCACCAAAAGATTATCTTAGAGTTGCAAATGAGTTTTTATTTAAAGGCTTTCTTGAGTGTTTAAGCACGACCCTAAGCTATTACAATGCTTACGAAAATTGGTCGGTTCATACGTGTAGAGTGGGTTAGTCAAGGCCCAATGGAGCACGTACCCATGATTAAGGTTGGTCAAAGCCCCGTGACTCATGGGGCATGGCCCTATGACTACTTTTCGAGGATTGTACTTTTTGTCATGTCCGATGTCCAATCGCAGGAGTGTGCTAATTTAAGCACGGTGTCGTGTTTTAGGCTATTAATGGAGGCATGTTTAATGAGGCACGACCCTTTGCTTGGACTTCAATGCTAGGTTTTTCTCAAAATCTTGCTAAGTATGCTTCTTTTGTCCATCTTGACCTTTTGAAAACCAAAAAACATAATTTAACATTTTTAAGTTCATTTTATTATTTTAAGGAAGATATTTAGGAATAATTTATGTGATTTTAATAGGTTTTTATGTATAGTTAAATTACATCACTTGGATTTTCCTTAAGGATAGGCATACTGCCACTAACGACGAACATCTCAGACTTAATAATGGGAGACTTAGTAATAACAACAAGAGGATCAATGTTTGAAATTGTATTTTTAGTTACCTTCTCCTTAATAATCTTATCCCTCACAACCTTCTCTTTTAACAACCTTATCATTGGTCGACGCACCTCCACAACCTTTGTTGTAACAATTTTCTTCTATTCAGCCTTACTTGGAGTTTAAAGTTGTTTTTTATATTTTACTCTGATTTAAAATAAATTTATTTAACCATCGCAAAGACATTAACTTTTTGCTACTGTGTCTATTAGGAAACAATTAAAGAAAATATAAAGAAAGATACTCACAAATGTAAAGGGTAGCTCATCTTATTTATTCTCCTCTTCATAATCTCATCCATCACCTTTTTCCTCTTGGCTTATGGATAAGCTAACTTCCAGGAAGACTTTTGCTTATCTTCTTTCGGCTACTAGAGCCACCTTCTATCCATTTGACTTTAGGAGAAAAAGGATGGAGATAGTCTTCCTCGATCGATGTTGTGTGTGGGCATAAACACATGTGCTCTCCTAGACATCAAAAACATCTTCATCATCACTTATCCCATGGCATTAACATAATCAATATATTTAATATAGTCATCCTCAACATCCTTAAAATCACCAAATGCCCACAGATTTGCTTTTGGTTGCCCGGGTGAAAACTTCCCAAGGAGGTCACCCATCCCTGGATTGCTCCCACCTGAGCACGCTTAACTGTGGAGTTCTCCTCTCATCCACAGCCAATACGCCTAAAACGCGTTGTTGATGTTAGAGACCAGACATTCCTTATGAACTACGAATCTCTCCTGTCCACGGCCAATGTAGGATATGTGTAGGGTGTCACATTAGTAAATTGACTAATTAATTTATTAAAAGGATTTACGTTATAATATACCAAAGTTACTTAATAAATTAAAAAAAACCCTAATTTAATATATGTCAAGAAAAAGACAAAATAAAAAAATAATACTACTAAGAAAATAACTAAATAATTATCTTATAGACAAATATATATATATATATATATATGTATATATATATATATATATATATATTTATACATGGATGGTAAAATAAGAAAACTAGCGATTTTACTTGAATGATAAAATTTCAAA